>VWZF01000181.1:1053342-1126582 GCA_013396755.1 Sclerurus mexicanus | reverse complement strand
CCCCCCCCAAAAAAAAATACTCATTTAGCTATGTTTTGGGACTTTTTAATATTTATTTGCTATGAACACTTTCCTTGCTGACTCCAACAGCCTCTCTTCTTTAGTGTCCAAGTTCAAACACAGAGAGGATATGTCTGTCTGGATACTAAAAATTAAACAATTGACACCTTGGAAAAAGGCCCACTTTATTAGAACATACTATGCCCCACACACCTGGCTTTTTCAGTGCAGGAAATCCTCAGCATGATTTGACAATAATCTTCCAGATAAGCACCTAAGCCTGCAGAATTCAGTGCATCTTAGCACTGGGCCATGCTGCATTTGAAAGCAGAGAGGACCAACCCAAAGTTACAGAATAGCTGCCACTTTGACAATAGTAAATAGTCTTCTTGGCTAACTAGTGCAAATGAAATTCCATAAAATATTTTTCCACTTTGCAGGCAGATACCCCTAAACAGATTTCCTAATTATAATAATATTTAGATTTATCACGCTATTTCTCACTTTTCTATTTCCTCTTTAGTCTGTCACCCAAGGGTATCAATTCCTTGTTGCTTTTTCACACGTACTGACTTGATTTTAATACATCTCACATGAGATATTTCTTATACTACTGTGTTTCTCTATGTAAATAATTTTCTCAAATGGTTGCAGTGCTGAGCTAAAATAATATGTGTATATTATGCTCCTGATATATGTAGGGTTCTAATCTTGTTTCATAAAGCTATAGCCTGATTCATAGGATAAACTCAAAGAAACAAAACTGTTGGATCCAAGGACACACTTTCAGTATACCAAACTAAATGTACAAGGGCATGAGAAGCAGCATACAGAGAGTTCTGTGATTTCCAGAAGAGGTGTCCAAAACAAGTTAGAAGCTTCCAAGGCTTCGCATACGCTGGTGATTACCAGTCTGTATGGCTGACATGACACTCTTCATTTGTGAACTATTCCCAGACTCCATGAGGCAGAGAGAATGGACTCTGGAGCCCATCTGTGACTCATGTGAGGAAAACTGAGGCTCAAGTCCATGTCCAAATGGGTAACTATTACAGGTGGGACACACAGAGATCTATTACAGAATGCCAAGTAGTCCTGACTGTGATTCAGCAGGTTACTCTGGATCAGGCAAAGTAAATCTGAACACTTTTTTCAATACGCTCCAGCCCCCAGGCCATTAAGTGTCTGGGGTTATGGGAGGAGGCTTATTTTCCACAGAGAATATCGAACAGGAGATTCCAGTTCAAGGTCCCAAGATGGGATCGCATACACTGATGGGAGTGCCTGCCACAGCAGAGAGCTTAACAGAGAAAGCTACTTATGCTTCCCACCCACCCTTGGCATCTCAGTTCTTTGTACCCTCAGTGGATCTTCACTCATCTGAACTCTGATGTCTCTTTGTGCCTGAGTCTTGTTATTAGAGCGCCCAAAGCTCACGATTCCAGCAGGCACTTTGGGATCCTGCAGTGAGGTGGTGCAGTGCTGAGTGTTACTACACCCAAATAACCCCAAATCATCAGTTTCAGAAAGAGATTTCATAGAGACTGTACAATACCTCAGTAGATGTGGTTCTATATCCTGTGCATGATATGTGACACCTGCACAAATGAGCAGGGTCAGGGGGTTATTGATAATCCGTTTTCTCACTAAGGACTATACAACTGCATCCTTTGACCTATTATAACAAAATACCATAACTACATGAAAGTGTTCATCAACATTTTTTAAATCATTATGTAAGTACCAACACATTTGGTTCACTGCTGATTATAAAAATTAGTTACTTCCTTCTGATCTCAAAAAAGTTGTTTCCAGTCCAGACAGTGGCACAGGGTATTCCTGTTTCAGAACAAAGGTCTGCCCACTCACACTGGCTAGACAGGATACAAGAAAAGGGAAGCAATCCATCTTTGCAGGACTGTGCTGCACAAGTTTGCTATTTTCATCTGGCAGTTTGGTTTATATGTGACTGCAGGTCTGCCTGTGTTACTTGTGAAAAATCTCTCTTCCCCTGTTCTCAGCATTGCCCTCTTAAACAGGCTGGAGAACTTACACCCAATCTTTATTCAAAGTCACGCTGCTCCATGATGGTGTTTTAAAACTGACTTAAAGTGGGGCAAAACCTTCAGTGGACACCTTTAAGCACTAGACACTCAACGTACATAATTTATGATGGTTTATGATGGAATTACCTAAATTTCAGTGGCACAGTCCTGAACATAAATGTGCCCAAAGCTAACAAATTAAGTAGCAAAACACAGCAAAAAGTCTGAGAATTCGTACAGTTCTTTGGAGAGATGCCAAAACAATAGCACAAACAGAATAAATAAACTTTATGAACCAATGAATTTTTCAAAGGCAACATCTGTTCTGCACTGGCTTCCTGGTGTGATTGGATTCCTCCGCGCACACATACAAGTAGACTGATGGGGTTCAGTGTACTCAAACACCCATGCTTTGTCTTCATCAGAAACTCTGGCATGAACAGGACAACAAAAGTTTCTTTCTGAAACAAACTGAAACACACCTATTTTGCAAACTGTTTCCTATGAATTACTGCATTAAGTCCTCAGAATCAAAACCTGAAAACATTTACTCAGAAATGTCGACAGGGAAAAGAATCTGAAAGTCTGCCTGAGGCAAACTGGTAACTAGGGGGAAACATTTTGCGAATCCTGCCTTTTTGCTAACTTCCTGAGACTTCCCAAACACCGAAACTGTGCTGGGCTGGAAGTCATGTGACTGCTTTGGCTCACACTACGTTTCATCAATTTAAACCAAATTTCCCACAAACTATATGACACAACCTAGTTATATCAAATATAAAAGAGAAGGTGCACAAAACAGGTTGCAAAAAGGATCTTTCATCTTTGTTTCATGAGTTCTTTGAAGAAGCAGAAATCAATGCTTCAGTTGGACAGAAATTAAAATTATGCTATGCACAAACACAGGTTACATTTTTAAGTTATTAGGCTTAAAATTGCTAAAATGAATACTACCTTACACAGCTCCATCACATGGATTATAAGGAAAATGGGGGGGGGGTGGGTTACTGTGTTCTTTTTACATACTTCAGAATTTCATTTTGGTTTAGTTTCTTTTCCACAAATTTATTTCCTACTATGACCTTATAAAAACCTCTTAATGCTTTCTTTTGTTCATTCCCAGTATGGTTTTCATTAAGTTTTGCTCATGATGTAAAGTAATAGCGCCCTTGTAAACGCAATCCTTGGTGGCAAATAAAATTATTAATTATTAACAGGAGCTGTTAGTTTGAGGACAGATACCTGGGCATTATGTTATCCTAACTTCTCCTGGGAGTTGGACAGGTAGAGGGGAAACAAGCAGTACCCTGCAAAACCTAAAAAAGAGGCTGCAGAGACTGGGGCAGAATCTTCCTTCGTGTGTCATAGGGCAGCAATATCTTCACCTTCCAGCCAGAGCCGCACCAACAGCGCTGCCGCAGCGCAGAAGCAAAGTCAGAGCTGGCCAGTTCCTGATCTCAGCTAACACCTCCTTCCTCCCACTGCAGCCCTCACAGTTCCCAAGCTGAAACGCACAGAGATCCTCCCCAAGACTTGGCACGAGGTTGTAACCACTGCAGCTGGTCATGGGTGTGATGCATGCAGAGAGGCAAGCAGCGAGGAACATGGCTTGGCCCTTGTGAGAAAATACCTAAGCTCCAACATCACCCTATTAAGGAATTTTCAATTTCAGCCCCAATAAGACTCAGATAAGCAGCTGTGATTGACAGGAACAGCCTATAATTCAATTGTAGCCAGTTTTAGGATCAGATAACGTTCAGCAGCAGAAAGAAAATTGGTGCATTAATGCCCAAAAGCCAAAGAGAAACTCATTTTGAGGAAATCACTCCTGCATTAGGTAAAAGGGAAGTGAAAGACAACAAAATGAAAACCAGCAAAAACATACTATTTATTATTTCTTAGGGTTTGGTTTGCTTTTTCTAGTTTAAATTTTGATTTTTAACTGAACAATGTAGAATCATGAGTGGACACTTAATTTTAAATCCCTTTTTATACTCAACATTTGGGGGTGAGGTATGGCAGAGAGTGTGTGCATAAACATCATGATAGAAAACTCATTCACAATATAAAAGTAAAATTATCTGTTTATATTTTTGTTGTTTTTTCTATACTGTTTGTTCTCATAACATTCAGTAACAACCTGGAGACTCTGCTGTGCTTGGCACTGCACAGAGACCTAACAAAGTTCCTCCACACCCTACAGGACAGCAGCCTGCAAGACAATGTCATACAGAGATACAGACAGAGAGAGGTAGAGAAGGAAATTATCAGACAGTATTTTTTTTATATAATGTTATAGTATTTTAAGGAACTTTAACTGGTTTTTCTAAGAAAACTTAATGGACATGTGAGGGACAACACAAAGAACATGCTTTCTGGAAAATTTAATAGGTAGATAACACAAGCTAGGATGCTTGGAGGCAGAAAAGCAGTTATTAATCCTAGTGAGAGATGAATGATCAGGTGGGGGTTATCCATGAAAATTATGTCAATCAGAAAATCTAAGGAAGCAGACAAGAAAGAGTCCAAAAGGAAGAAAAGGGAAAACAAACTGTGTAAGTGAACCCTCATGGGATTTAGCATGACTAATCATGACAAAGTCTGAAATCTGGGGGATAAGTCAACAATCCCTTAGCAGGATCTCACTCTTAATAACAGCAGTACACCAAAATGCTTTGCTCTTCTTGTAAAGCTGCAGTGTTTCATCTCTAAGTTAGAAAATATCTCTGCTATTGTCATTTAGCATGCACTGTGCACTATGATACAAACTGCTTTTCCACAGAACCCTTGTTTTTTCCCCTTAAAGCTATTTTGCTCATGTTTCAGTGATCAGTGCACATGCTAGTCCTTTTTCTATCCCTCTTGCCACTGTAGGCTTGCTCATCTCCTGACTCTCCATCCAAACATCAGGAGTGAGTGCAGTATGACAACTCAAGTTGATGAGCCCTCTTTCCCAGCCCTTAATCTAGTTTACCTGACAGACACCCAAAAGCAAAATTCATCCAATTATGCTGCTCCTCATCCCTTATTCCTATCTCCCAACCCCTCCAAGATCACACTAATTTTTATAGTGTAAGCAAAAATGCAGACATACAATGGTTTATCTTGGCATCCAAAAGACAAAGATCACTAGGGCAAGTTCCAGAAGTGGAAGAGGGAGGAAAGTGAATCACAAATATATTCTAAAACAATCTTCCCTTCGTTAACCAAAAAATATACAAAACAGAAATTGTTTTTATGAGTTCAAATAACTTAGCTCTTTTCCTATTGTTGCAGGATTACTATGAAGTGAAAGTTACCAGCACTTGTAATGACTACAACTACAGAGCTCACACTTCACCAATGTGTAGATATTTAATTTTCTTGAAATAATGCTTCATTTAGTTGTGAAGTGTTTTATAACACAGCCTATTTAGATTACAAGACATTGTCCAGTCCTGAGGGAGCAGGGGCTTTTAGTTTTAGGTAGCACTATAGCCAATATGAAAAACAAAATCACATTAGTAGTGGTAATTTGAATTTTCTGCCTTTTGTTAGGCCATCCCATAATGTTATCCCACATACACACTCAGAGGGACCTACTGCCACACCTTAACTGAAACTCTGAAGGTAAAGCCCAAGCAATACAGAGTAAACCAGATATAGCAGAGGCACAAACACTACCTGGGGGTAGTGGGGACCTACCAGTCTCAATTCCTCAAGGAAACTGCAGAATGTTTTCTGTTCATTGTGAATTCCAGGGACAGAAGTTGATGTAGTTCAGCAGGGTATGGCCAGAGACTGAATGAGTTCTCTCAGTTTCCTCAGTGCTGGAACTAAAATGCAGGCAAATAAAGCTACCTGACACGCAATCTCAAAATGATGCTGGGTCTGTTCAAAGTTCCATGTCATCCTTAAACAAACACGGGAGCCTGATTCACCCATTCAGACAATGTTACTGCAGCCATAATCTGTTGTCATCTTTTCTTTCAGGATAAAAAGCTTTCTGCTGCCTCCCAGGAAAACAGTTTAAGAGGTTTTTTGCCAAAACTGCAAGGTCAAAAGAGTGCTCTGCTATTAAATCTTTCTGTGTCTTAAATTTCTTCCACTTCGTATATCACAGGCTCCTTTCATTTTGCTGACCTGAGAGGGTTCACAGGACAATGCCTCAGTGTCCCAGAGTGACAGGAGAGGAAACATGCGCTTTTCAGGCACCTCTCTCACGTTGTCACTGACAGTGAAGCACTGCGACAATCAGTCTGGTACTGTGAGAGAAACAACTAGAAATAAGAAAATCAAGGAGGGAATTATACAGAGAGGGCGTAACATTTTCATAGTACCTGGTGTTCGCTGTGAAGAACAGCCATGCAGGCACCACCAGATCCAAAGCTATCTGTTCCCAAGACTAGGGCCTGAGGCACACCCCATACAGTCTCTGTCCATTCCTAAATGCCCTTTCTAAGATGACCCAAGCTGGCTAAATGGGAAATTAATTTCTTATCTATCTTCTAATGCATACTATTGCCTTTCGCCTCTCTCAAATAGTAATGTTCCATGAGGCAACACACCTTATGTGCATTACATAAACCTACATATATATATTTGATTTGCTACTTCAACCTTGTCTAGTAAACAGTTACCTTATCAAAGATAGATACTGGTCTACTCTGACACAACAAGCTTTTGTTAAAAACACATTGCATTTTATCCAATTTTCCATGTAACTCCATGTCCTTGAATTACCCTTTTCCTTCAAAAGGTGTTATAAGTACTGCGGTCAGACATACGTAGCCATCCTCAACCCAAAATACTTATAAATCTCTGTCCTTGACTGCTGTCCTAGGTCAGACAAAGCTCTATTTTTTCTATATAAATGGGCCTTAAACATGATGGTCAAATGTTTTGCAACAGAAAAATCAAGTTTCAACTGAATGGAAATGCCCTTGGAAAAATTCTGACTTTTCATTGAAGTGTCAGGCATCTAAACTCAAAAACAGTTTCAACTGAGAAATCAAAAGATATTTCTATTATAAGTGCTAATTTAGTATCTTGCAGAAATTTAGTTCAGGTCCCTCACTCTGATCAAACAGAGCTTTCCTGCGGGTGGAATAGTCAAGAACTACTACGACAGAATCCAGAATAACAGCCACCATCATGTGCAGATACAGAAAATATTATTTTAGAAAGGGAAAAACAGAGAGCTCTTGTCTGCAGTCTAGAGGTGCATATGCCAAAAATAGCAGAGGGAGCTGCTCCAGTGTTGCTCTGGAAGAAAATTATTAGCTGTAGAGTCAACAAATATATATTTTTAGTCCTTCATAGAATTTCTGTGAACTGCTAAAGTGTAACTAAGGAGAGGCAACTTCATTTAAGTCTTTCATGACACTGATACCCACAAGTCATCACACACCAGATACCAGCTACTGCCACACTACTGAGCCTTCTGGACCAAAAGCTAATCAGGTTTCTGGAGAGAAATTGCCACGGGCAGAGGCACTGGGGACACCCTGCCCCAACACAGCTGGCTCCTTCACTGCTGTTTTCTGAAGTCCAGACATCCCCAGGTGATCACACACACCAGTTCACTCAAACTCCCTGGGAAGCAGAGGAAGGAGGCAGAAAGGAGGGGAAAGTCCTTCTCTAGGAAAAGCAGAAATTGTGCAAAACACTAGGCTGGGAACTGGATAGCACAGAAGTGAAAAAAAAAAAAGCATGGAGAGAGGACGGCCCCAGCTATCCAGGGCAAGGTAGGGCCACCTAAAAAACTAGTTACTGTAAATACTGCCACAACCTGGAAATTTTACTGCTGTTCACCAGTGAAACATTCATCATCATGATATTCATGAAGATGAGTCTAGTTAACTCAGCTTTAAATCAGCCTCTCTGACAGTACTGCAGGTATATATTGCCCAGGACACCTACTGTGTGCAACACCTGCAGTAAAATCAACATCTGAGCCTCTGAAAGCTCTTCATCACTAATCCTGTTCTGGCTGGGATAGTGCTTTCCCTGTGCACCTTGCTACAACATCCTGTAAAATTACAAGAAACATTTGAATGAACAGTTTACCAGGCAACCCAGGGATGTCTACATGACTGCTCTGTCCTTACAATTTAGTCTGCATCATCCACATGTTCTACTATTGGCAGCTTCACAGTAGTAAAGTTATCAAATATCAAATTCTCTACTGACCCTTCTCAAACCTGCATTGAAACTCTCACCAATTCATGGCAGTTGTCCATTGGCAATTACTAGTTTAGGTCTATCAACCAGCCAATTCTTAACTAATTTAATGTGTGTCTTATTGATACTGTAGAGAGATAATTTCATCATAATGCCATTTCAAATGCCATAACAAAGTTTATTAAATGAAGATCATTTTTATCAGATTTGTAATTTCATCTCAGGATAAAATTAGATTGATCTGACAAGACCTATTTTCTATAAAAACAGTCTGAGCAGCCTTATATGTAGGTTAAACAGATGTTATTGTCTGTGTTACAGTTCTCTTCTTCCTTGAAAGCCACAAGAAAAAGTTTCAAATACAGCCTAAAATGGCCTATCTCCAAGTTAGTTAATAGTACCAAACACCAGAAAATAAGTTTATTTTTAGAATTTATATTATGTAGTTTTAAATTAGTTATGATTCCCTAATTAAAAAAAGCGTCACTTCTGACAATTTACAATATTAAGCCTATTTGATACTTAGTCCCCTGATTTCACCATAAACTGAGAGAAGACAAGCATAGTTTACTTTAAAATAATTTCTTGGAAACTTAATGTCTAGTAAAAGATGGCAAAAATTTCCAGTTTTGACAAAACCAAGACATTTGTTTGAACCGTTGCTATTCCCCTTTTTTTTATTAGTTTTAAGTATTTGACTTGAACTTTCCAAGCAGCTCCTTTCCTGAGACAGCACTGCAAGCTCTGCATCTTCCAAGGGTGTACCTTGATGCCAGCAATTTCTATACTGCAGTGTTACATAAAATTCATTAAGTACTCAAAAATATGACTGCTACTGCTAAGATACCCAGGGAGCTTAGCAATATGCTTTCAGTTTCCACACTTTCTACAGGTTTTCTGGGGGATGCAGATTTCTGTTTTGTTGTGGTTTTTGTTTGGCTTTGGGTTTATTTAAGGTGCCATCATGGATTTTGATTTAAAAAAATTATTAGAAGTTATCATTTTCCCAATACATAGTAAGTGACCTTCAATTTGCAATATTAATTAGCAAGACAAACCTAGATGTAGTGGTCCATAGCAGAGTCCTGGAAGGCCTTGCTAAGTCAGGTGTCTCTGGCAGTATTGCACACCTCATTTTGACAGGGGCTTGGAGCACTCTGTGACCTCAGACACTGGCTGACATGCCAAGGAATGCCTTGCCTTTGGAATCTTCATGGTGAAGCTCTGACAAGAGCTTATTAGAGTTCAACACGAACAATTCAGCCCTTAGACCACACAAAACTGACACCACCTCAGTCTGAAGGACAAATCAAAGTAATGTGTACTGTATTTGGATTTGCACTTCCAAACACCTTCCAGGACTCTTGCAGTTCACACACAGCAAGTCTCATCCACCACCTTAGCTCACATGGAAAGCTGGAGGCATGCCATACCTGGGGCTGCCCCCCCCCCCAGCTCTTCCACTTGGAGAAACACAGGTCTAGACAAGATTTCAGTGCTTTAGTTTATCTTATCGCTGCACTGGAGTGCTCTGGCTATTACTGAGTTAGCTCCAGCCACACCATTGCAGATCAGTTATTGACAGGACCAGGTTATCTGTGCTGCTCTCGCAGACTTACAAGTCACTTGGGTATTTGCCAGGTCTTAGTCATGGGCGTTCCAGGACACCAAAGCAAGCAAGGCTGCTAACATAAATCCTGAAAGCTGAAGCCCCAGAGCAGAAAGGACCATGCTTTGCTTCCCTTCCACAGCAGACTGCAAGGCAATGTAAGTGTGCTGGAAGGAGTTAATTGCACTGCTGAAAACAGATCCCCTCTACACGCAACAAAACTCTGTAAGAACTCTGAGATGTCAAGTGCCCCCAAGTGATCAAATTCCTTCTTATGGTCTCTCACAAAGGAAAAACAGATCAATGGGATTAGTTGTCTAAATGTTGTCACCCAGTTCAGCTGCGAACACAGCTGCCGAGCACTAATTTAACTGTAGTTTTATGTGGGGTAACAAATAACTGTGGAAAAAAAGGAAATAAACTGGGTATAAGGTCACACAGAGTTAGGCTTTTGAATACAAATATAACTCTAAATCAATTAAAATGTGAAGGTATTTGGAAATGAACCATTATAGTAAAATCTGAGTTGTGAAGAGTTTTGAAATCAGGGCTAGATTAGGAGTTGAGAGCAGGGACTGTCAGAGATGGGAAAGGAAAAGAAAAGCAGTGATCTCAATGAATGTGTTTCTTAACCAAGTCACATTCATAGAATAACTATAGCTGCTCATGCACAGCATTGCTGGCTTTTGTATTATGAGCAGATCATGACTGAAACCCCAATAGCTGACCTGTCCCTCTGTAACAAGCCCAGAATGAGAAAGCCTCATGCTCGTTCACGCCCCGTTCTCTTCCTCACCCCATGGCTGTTTGTCAGTGCCAGCACCGGCACACGTGCGCAGTGTGCTGCAGTAATAAATAGAAGGGAATGATGCCACCACAGGAGTCACTTGCCACACTTGCAATAATCTCTCTTGTTCCCACCCTACCCACCCACCTGCCCCACGTCTTTCAAACTTTCTCCCAGCCAGCCCCTGCCCTCACTCCACAGACAGATCTCCAGCAGTCAGCTCACAGGAAAGCCTTTCGTGCCAACACAATTATCCTGCTCCAGGCTAGTACAGGGATAGGAGCAGTGAGATGAGCCATCCCAGCTGGAAATCTAGTGCTTGCTTTTCCTATTTCTGTTTTATATTTGATAAGCCTCTCTGCTGATCAAAGGACAGTTTGATCTCTTAATATGTATCCTCTGTTCTGTTATTTCAATCTGCCACTGACAGATTAAACAAAGTATCTTTCTTAAACAAAGTATCCTGGTTTACCTATTCAGAATGTTAAGCTCAGGTTGAATTGAGTATTGAATATTAGGATAAATAACTCGTATTTCCTTCTGTGTTCATTTTTTTTTCTCAGATATGTGCCACAATTCATTATCCTCAATTGTTCTTTGCCCTAGAATTTACATACCTCTTAGGGAACACGATACTGTGAGGGTTTTCTAACTGGTCGTTCTCTGCTTTAAAATATCCTTATAACAGCAAAGATCTGGCTTGCCAGAAGGCTGCTTTCTTTGGATTACAGCAGAATCTATTCCTGGGCAATGTGTTTTCACTTCAACACTGAGCCCCCTCCACTTCTTCATGTGCTTTCTTCACAAACCTATTAGAGACTCCCAACTTCATCCCGCTAGCTAACTGTGCATATAACAAGGATTACACATTAGAAAAAGCTCCTGGAGGATCTGAAGACACTCTCTGGACCAATCTGCTCACAGGGGTAGAGATTTTCAGACGCTATATTAAACTAAACAAACTTTCTATTAACAAGACTTTACAAAGGCTGTGCTGCTCTCAGTGGCACAGCTGAGCACAGGAGACCCAAAGACTGCTTACACTGAGCATCTCTTACTCATTACCAAACTGGCCACAAGTACAACACGCTACAGAGTAAAACATGTTTCTGCAAAAGTGCTAAACTGTGTCCTGAACTTGTCACACAGCTTTTAAATCTACTTCCATATGTGGAATGAGGTTTCTCCCAGTCGTACAATTAAATAATCAACAATGTATTTCCATGACTACATTGCACGTTACCCTGCCACTGTCAGCTGGTGGAGGGCTTCCCCCAGCACGGGTCACCTTGGTACCCTGCTGTGACATTCTCCACACAACCCTGATCACAGTTCTGATTTTACACTCCTACTGGGCCAAGGGAACAGCACTCTGCACTGTACTCTTTCTGTACCAACCAGTCCTCAAAAAGCTTTTCAGAATTTTCATTATTTTCATTTTCCTTGGAGCTACTGTTCTCTTCCCTTCTGGCATGATACTAGGCTCCTTATTTACCCTTTATCCCACAGCCTTCTGACAAGGGAAGAGAGATTGTTATTTTTATACCATTTTTTTTTCTAAATTACAAAAAGTGAATTATCAGTTTTGTTTGGTTTTTTTAATATTTTACAAAAACAAGCAAGTTTTAGAATAAAAGATGTGCTCCAAGTCTTCCTCCATGTTCTTAGCTCATCCTTCTACAAAACTGTGCAAGAAGATAAATTCTTTATGGGATTTTCTCATAAGGGATTACATTTTCCTTTCAAGCTGTACCTCTATAACTGTGAGAGCATCCTTTGACTCTTGCCAATGCAGAAGCTGGAGATTTGTCAAAAACAGTCTCCACAGACCTGTGAACCATTTTAACTGTTATGGCACTGCTATATGTAATGCAATGATGAAAATATCTGATTTCCTGAAAAAATGCCAAATAATTATTTTTCTGTTTGAAGATAATTTTGGTGCACTGGTTTTAGTTCTCAATCCACATCACCACAGGCCCATAGCAAGAATATTACTCCAGCTGTTGCTTACAAAGTTTAGCAGCTATTTTATTGCCTTGCTTTCACTGCAGTAGTTTAGTTTGAGCAGAACGATGCCCATTTAGTTCAGAAAGCCTTGTTCACATGACTCTCTTGTTACTCACTCCTTCCACCACCCTCCTGGTCCCCAAGTTCTCCTGTTACAGGGTACAGACACTACAACCATTGTCAGGACCCATCCTGGTAGGTGCAAAGTCATTGTACCTGATATAATTGATTGATGCAAGGTTTCTAAAAGCTCTATAACTTTCACTTTATTTGAATCAGACCTTCCCTCTCCTCCTCCATGATGAAATTGAATTAATTTGATCAAAACTTTGTTCATATGCTTTGTTGCATTTCATCTTTAAGGTTTATTCTCCCTCTGTCTTACAAATTATTAGATTTGTGGTGCCACTGGTATTAAATTGCCATTAGCAAGGCATGTAACCCCTGCCAGTGCTCATTCTTCACACATCTGTTTTCTGGAATACTTCTCAGGCAGATGGTGATGCCAAGGACAATCTCATGAAACAATCTCCCACACAGAGTGCAAAAATCCCTTCTAACTTGCCTGTGCCTCTAAATTCATTCCCTCTGCCAGCCCCACGGTTCAAGCATTTTATACAGTGACTGTGCTTCACGTGAAGAGCTTCAAAGTGATCTCATCTGAGGCAGCTGGCACCAGAGACTTTCTAAGGCTTTAAGGGGCTCTGCACAGCCAGGTCACAGCAGCGTTCATCCTTTCTAATGCAATCATTTAGCTTACTCATGCCATAGGTACCTCCAGTTTTGTAATCATGCTAAATGTACCATGCAGAAGTTCCATTTCTGCAGGAAAAGAAACCCTAGTGCCAAGCCACGGCTAGACCAGTTTCACAATGTCCTGAGAAGTTTTCTATGCCTTCAAACATGCCAGGAAATCTTAGGTTTTCTAAGTTGAAATTTCTTTTTATGAATGCCATGCTCACTCAGGTTTTCATAAGTTTAATGATTTTACGTTTTCATTTCCACTCCTGGATTTGGTGCCATATTTATTACACAGAAATTTATATGCTTTTTATCTTTTTTCCTTCTAAGTGCATTTAATATAATATTTCCTAATTATAAAAATGGATGCCTTTCATACACCCCTGTTTTTCCTTAGCATGGAGGATGCATTTGATTTCCTATATTTTGCCTCATGAATTCTATATTATGTCCTGAGGTGAGATTCACTTCAAGTTTTAGATACTTAATTATTAGTCATCTAAGCCTGATTTAGTTGTTTAGACTCTTTTATAGTTGATAGAGAAAAAGAAACTCATCCTAATCTCAATTCATTCCAATTAGTATCATCCCGCAGTGCTGGAGTTAACTGTCTTGGGATTTGCGCATTTCTCTGTATTGATGAAACAGTAAAACTCGTAGGTTCGATGTCTCCCAGATACCCTCCTGCAAGGTGCCTGAAGGTAGGGGAGACAAAGCCTATCAATGACGTCACCTTAAAATCACACACATTTCAGAAGAGTCACGTGCACGTCAAAGTGAGTCACTAGTGGAACACAGCCTTATCTCCTCATCATGTGTGGAGCTGATTCATTTGTACCTCAGTTGGGGGGGTTAGTTGGCTGATATTTTTAATGATGTTTTCCATTTGTTTGAGGCTTGGGGTTTGTTGTTGGTTTTGTTTGTTTGAGGTTTTTAGGAGGGTATTTGGGGGGTTGTTGGGTTTTTGGGGGGTTTTTTGTTAGCTGAAGTGTCATTTCCTTGTAACTATATAAATTATGTCAGGGAAGTCTTTTCTTCTTCTCTTTATCTGCCTCACATAGTCTGCATCTTCCAAACCTCTTTCTAATGTTACTTTGTCTGACATTAGTGCTTCTTTGTATATTCCCTCTGAATCTGAGTATTCTCCCATCCTTTGCATGATCTATCCTTCTATTTTCAAAAGTAGCTGCATTACCACTCAATTATATAAGCAAGTCTCCATTTATGTCTTAACATTTTTTTCTTACATGGAGGTGTTATACTCAGGATATAATAGGCTTCAAATATCTTGAGTAAGATGCCTGTTTTTCTCTCTGCTTCAGTGAGCTCACAACTAGAAAACTGGTCTGCAAATACCTCAGACATTTTACTCAGCACATATAAGACAACAAGCAACTTCTCAGTCCACAGCTACTCATGTATAAAAAGAACTAAGATCAGTTCTATTAACTTCCCCCATTTAGCCCACATCTCTGCAATGCTTCCAGTTTCAAAGTTGAAAGCAGCAAATTTTCAGCCATATTCTATATAAAAGGCAGAAGTTATTCTTAGGGTCTGATATTACATCTGGGTCTAGAATGTAAGTCAGGCAGACTTTTCTGCAAGAACACATTGGACTCAATTTTATTAATACTGATTTTCATTACCCTCCCTTCTCTCAGACATGAGAAAGACAGAAGGAACCTGATTTTAAAAAAGTTGATTACTTGATTTTGCAGAGCTACAGTATGATTGCTTTTATCCCCACTTGTTTAATATTTTAAGTTATAACAGTAACGGGAATTTTTAATATTTTTTACACCTCTCTATAAAAACTTTAAAAAGTCACAAATCACTAGAGCAGATTTTGCTGGTAACAGGTATATAAGTTAAAACATCGTTTTTACCAGATTTAGTCACACTTTCTCAGGGCAGATTAGGTTACCTTTACATGTTAAATCACTATAGATATCACAGTCTTTTCAAACATGTATTTGTTATTCTAACCATTAAATCTAACATAACCATTGCCTAACTTTTCAACTCTGATAACTCCCCATCCTCTGAAAATTCCATGGTATATAAGAAAAGAGCATCCCCTTGCAGGAGTCAGGAGGAGAGACCCCTCTGGAACACCTCTGCTTCTTTGGGTCACTTTAATCTGCGGTGCATGCATGTAAGACCCGGCGATGTCTCCGTGCCTCCCCAGCTCAGTCATGCACACAAGCTGTGCTACACGGTACACAAATAATCTCAGTCAGCTGGGAGCAGGAGCCAGCCACGTGCACATCTCAACCAGAGAATAGTTCCTCGGTTTGCCTGCTCCCACTCAAACACTACCAAAATGGAAATGTTTGATCTCCAGGCTAACACATAGCTAATACCAAATCATCTTAAAAAAAAAAAAACCAACACGCACGCCAAAATAAAGAGAAAAACAACTGTCCTTACTACAGAAAATAGGTTAAAGAATAGAAGTGGCATTTTTACTTCAAATACCTTTCTCATATGTCTTCATAAACACAAGAAAAAGTAATATTAAAATCCTAAGTAACCTACAAAGTCAGACTCAAAAATACTCACAAAAAGGACACTAAAACAAAAGTCTGCAAATCTCAAGAAATCTTATAAACATTGGACAAAGGGTGGATTTTGGGAGTGGTGACATTAACTTCTAGAGACTCACACCTACAGCAGAAATATAGCACCCAGCAGTAGAGTATCAAATATTATCCATGTAACAAATGTGTACTTGATATAGGAGAACATTCTCTGGAAACTTTGCTATATGCAATTTTGACTAGTATCAACAATTCGTGTTCTTTGGGGCTTTTCAACAGCACAAACGGTGTGAGCATATTTGCCTCTGTGGAGGGTGCCATTGCCCTCAGTTACAGAGCCCACACTCTGGGGGGAGGCAAAAGGCAAACCACCTTTTAGGTCAAACACAGGGCTTTACCGAGGTGCCATGTCCTTCCAGCTGTGACCACATCTGCTGCACTGTTCAGGGGGTGGGTGCAGTACTTGGGTTTACATGTTTTGGTCCCTGTGGTTGGGTTGTAGTAGCTTTTTCAAGAATTCCCCTTAAAAAAAGGTTATTTCTCTCTTACTATGATGTTTCTTACAGCAGAGCCACAGCTGGACTAGGATTCTGTTCCTCCAACAAAAGTGAACCTCTTAAGTCCAAGTCAAAACAGGCACAACATTTTTGCCAGAGCATATTTCCCTCTTTGAACATGCTAATGCTATCTTATCAAAATTATGGTTATTTTTGCCAACATCTTCAAAATTCGACAGAACACATCAATTTAAGTGCAGTCACAAATTTTTAGGTTCTGATTTTTCTCCTAACATCAGGTTTTTTTATGCCTCAGAATTTTCTGCATAATGAAAACCTAAACATTCTGCAACATGGCTAGTGTCAGTAGTGCTTCTCATCAAATTTATCTGAGAACTCTCACTTGAAAAGGCTCTTTCAGGTTATACCTGCATTTTTGTGAAGCAGCAGTTATATAGGAGGCAAATTTCCATAACACATGTTTGTTTCAGACACAACATTAAAAGAAAAGCACATCACACAATTCAATGGTTTAGTTCCTCATAAACCCTTAGGAGATTATTTTTAAGCACACTGCACTTAGAGCAAAGATCTCATATCCCACCTTGGAGATGCCTTCTGCCATTTCTTTGAAACTCTAACCTAAAGTAGATGACATTGAAAACTTGGGCCTTTTTGAAAGTGTATGAATAACCACATCACTTCCCAGTTTCAAGAGCTAAATTGTGAAGGTCCTATTGCTATTGAGCATTCTGTATCCCCCCAGCCCTTACTGGAATTGTTCAGCCCCAGCAAACCCCCTGCCTGTGGTGTAACTTTGGGCTACATGGATCACACACTCGCCTTCTTTGCTTATTGCGGGGCAGCACAGCAGAAGACAAAGCAGACAGACTCAGAAGAGACAGAAGCTGAATTAGGAAGGGGGAAACAGATCTAAATGTTAGGCCTGGTGTCAGTGAGACAGAAAGGGAGAGGAACTGTGCCTGAGTAGCATCAAGGGGAGACTGAAAGCACCTGGGCAAAGGGATGGTCAAACAGCAACAAGGAAACCCAGGATAAATATTTCTGCCACGTGAACCAAGAGTGGAAGCCTGGAGATCGATGGAAAAATTGATATTTTATTATAAAAGTAATGCATAGTAACATGCCAGCACTGTACATGGATTGAAATTCCATGCACATGCATATACTGACATCCTGAATTCAGTTTCACATCTTCAAAGTTAGCACCTTACAAAGTTAATAATGCTTTTTAACCCAGTGTGTTGTACGGCTGAGCCTGAGCCGTGCAGTGGACTGTTCTGCCAGTGGAGGGCTGAAGGGCAAAGCATGGCTTTCCTGCCATCTCCCCCCTGCCCCTGAACTGGGCAGGCATCGGTTTGGTTCGACTGATTTCCAAGTTATGCCAAGAGATTACACTTAGGCTGCTTTAAACATTGGAAGAAACTCAACATAATAACAAAAGTTAGATTTTGTGCTATTTAAATTACTTCTCCCTGGAGATGCAACCAGAGCAGCTGAAGTGTGATAAGACTTCTGGCCAGCCTTAAAATGCTGTAGACCCATGTCCAATAACTTTTGAAATGCTAGCATTGCACACGGATTTTTCTGTCTCTTTTATGCTGCACTAAATGATGTGATTAGGTCCGTAATGCTATAAAGCAACTGTGTCAACAATAAAGAGGAAACATTTATGGCATGGGTTATTAAAACAATGAAAAACAGGCCAGTGCCATTTAAGGTCTTTCAGTGGGCTGAATAATAATAGTTAAATAAGGAACAAATAAATAATTTATTACAGAATCATCACAACAAGCACAAGAAAATTGCATTCACTTTAAACTGCATCTCAAGAGGCTTCCAAGCAGAAGCACAGACAATGCACAATGAATCCGTCAGAGCAAATGCAAAAGGAAGGGCATTTAGAGAACCTGTTGCAAAATGAAGTAATCACTCAACTTCAGGACATCTGTGTACACACACAGCCAGCAGTTAAACACACCAGACACAAAAGTTTATGTTAAAAGTAGTAGGGGCTCAAAGGACTGAAGACTACTGTGGTGGCTGGTGGATTGCCTGCTTCAGCACACAGCCCCTGCTACTGCATGGGCAAAAACAGGACTCATTTTTACAGAGTGGTACAAAAGCTCATTATGAAGTTATTATTACGAAGGCTGCATACAAATAAGGCCTAGCTCAGACATCATCAGATTAAGAAACGTAGAGTAATACTCATCTTCAGTTATTTACTCTGGCAGAGAATAAAACAACAGAGCAGACAGAACTCGGTATGATCAAATGCAACTTCCATTACAACCCTGTGTTTTTCACACTCAGTCTGACAACAGTTCAAACAGTTCAAGTTGTTCGTAATAACAAAGCAAATATTTCCAAAGATTAAAACCTAGAATTAGGCTTGTACTTTCATTTTTTGCCTTTTAATTAGGTTTATCTGAAGTGCTGAAAACAGAACAACTCTAATTGATTGCTTTCATACTTTGCTTTTTAATAACAGCTCAACTTCTTGGCAGTTCGGAGGTTTCAGATAAGTGAGAATTGATCAGAAAAAGACTTCTTGGCTTGATTTTACTCTAACAGAAACAACACAATCTAAAACCTTTCCCTACACAATCTGATCTCCTGAGATTCCCACCTTGATCATGGCTCTGATAAGAATTTATATTAAAAATCTCACCATCTTTTTCCAAGTAGACTCAATTCATTTTTTGCAGTAACTCAGCACACACCTTGGATGAAGAAATCACCCAATCTTCTGACAGCTGCAGCTTAGCTTTAAAATATATACAAATGCACACACACAAACCCCATACACTATAGAACAACTTCCATGGCTGTAGTAAAGAGGAGAGAGCAAGTTATTTAGCCTTTCAACTTCTAACTGAGATTGTAAGCGTATTTTATGTAACAGTTGCTTCAGGATAAAGAATTTTTACTTTGTGTGTAAAGCAGCTATACAATAAACAAGCAATAATGCAAGAAGAGGAAGCACTGGTGTGGTTAGGTTTAAGACGAAATGCTCCTTCCTCCCTATTTCTACAATACTGCAACAGAACTTGAATCGCTACTCGTTGTTACATTTGTTCCTTCCTTCTTTAAGAACTCAGGGAGAAAGTGGGGAAGATGGCACAAGCAAGAAAACAAGAGAAAGGAGCAGGGAAGACAAAGTGGGATGACAAATCAATAAAGTAAATTCTCCCTAGCAGCAAAAATAGCTGACAGATCTGCTTCCCAAAGAACACTGAAAGTTACTTTGCGCGTAGAAGTAGCAGAGAAGTCAGCTTGAAGGACTCATGGGAGAGCTGTTATTGACAGATACACAGATGATGTAATTGCTCCAGATGAACAGCTTTTTCTTTTATCTCAGTAAAGCACTTTTGGATGAAAAGATTGGAAAGACAGGTGTGAGACAATAGCATAAAGCCTCTTTCTAACTTGCTTACATAATTTTATATAAAGAAGCATTGATGTATGAAGTGTAAAACAAATGTGCTGAATGCTGAAAATATATTACAGAGAACAGCTTATGTACACCCCCAGCAATAAAGAACCTTAATATTTGATGAAATACACTTGGTCTATTGAGGAACTGCACTGATTTTCTGAAAGACTGAGTATATGTAAGAAAACGCTCACTACTGTTCTCACATAAATTTTCTGATATAGTGGCATCTGAAATTGTCCTGTTTACTCTTCTAGTCTACTGTTTGCACCAAGTGTGATCTCCCATGCAATTTTAACAGGAAACAATCTAGTCCACATTTGCTCTCTTTCCAGCTCCTACTGCATTTGTGTATCCCATGACATATTGCCTTCAGCCATTCTGGTACCCTTTCAAGACAGGTTTTGATCATATTGTTTGGGTTTTGTTTTGGGGGTTGCTTTCTGCTTTGTTGGGAATTTTTTTGGTTTGTTTGGTTTTTTTTTGCTGTTACTGAGAAATATTAGACAAGAACTGATGGCAGGTGAATGTATGCAGTAATGGGTGGGGAAAGAGATAATGTTTTCTATATTTCCATTCAGATTATTTCTGTGTGCTTTAAAATGGAATTTCTTTGTGTAATAGAACAGCATGTAGATATCAGTATCTCTACTGGAAATATTCCTTAACAAACCTCCCAGATACCTAAAACCTATCTTAACCCACGCTGGTCCACCTCTCACAACAACCTTACCTGAATGGTGCAATCCTGTTGCCAGGCTGCTAACCAGCCCCAGTGCCTATGGTGTGAGTACCTACTTGGTGAATTGTGTTCAAGGTGTTATCTAAAACCTGCCACTTTTGATTCAACACCTCAGTACAGTCCCTTTTCTACAACTTATTTTTAGTGTAAGAATTATACAATCTCTTCAAAGTTGTGAAGGTCTCAGGACATACAGTGCTACTCTTCCATGAATGGCCACTAAATACTGTGAGCTTCAAACATGAGTGATGCACTCTAAATAATTCAGCCAGATACTGAAAGTACTGGCTACTCATGAGCAGAGCACTGAAATAATGATAATTTTAAGGACTAAAATTATCTAAAATATCTGAAGGGCAGGATATATTTCTCAACACTGCTCAAGTGCAGAACATGGTAAGTAACTATTTGCCTTAATCAACAAGACAGTAAATAAACACCTGAAAAAAATACACAAATAATGAAACAACAGAAGTGAAATTGCATTAGACTTGTTCTTCACTTAAACTTTAATAAAAATCCTCCTCAAGAGCCTCTCTTCTATCTCTTTTTTGAATATAGGATCAACTGAAGGATAGTGACACAGATTATATCATAAATAATGATGAATTGACTGAAAACCATGAGTCATCTGCTCACATCCCAGTGCCAGCACAGGACAGCACAGGCTCCACCCAGGCTACAGGCAAGGAAGACATCCATGAAGGAGACCTAGGATTAGGAGGGTACAAACTCCAGCTTCAACACACTGCAGGTCAAGCCCAGATGAATTCATTGGCATGAACAGTGTAACATAAATAACAAGAAAGACCAAAACAAAGAAACAAGAGATGCTGTTATGTGAACAAGAGACCAGAAAAATGTACTAAGCACAAAAGTCAAAGACAACTGGGATTTCACCAACTAAATGCCTGTTCCTCCCAGAAGAGTAGTTTACTTCATCCATGTACCTACAATAGGCAGGTTTTCTGAAGAACATGAAGACACAGGGCAGGACCAGCCCACTGTAAATCCAGTACAGTCATGTGTTGTCTCAGCACTTCACTGCAGCATGCCCCTCACATGTACACAGGACTTTGAATGTTGCTTAGAGCCTTCAGGAAGTTGGAATGGAGAGAAATAGCTCCCTAACATTCATGTTCTTGTGATGACAGCTCGTCTATACAGCTGGCCCTGAAAAGACCCACAGTTACCTACTACTCCCATAGCTATTACATTCATAAGGAAGAAGAGGAAGATTTTTTGTCCAATGAACATGATCTAAAAGTGCTTAAAACATGCATCACAGTACCTCAGCCTTGACGAAAAAAGCTTCCTCATGCTCATAGTATAGACTTTTCCTGACAACCAGCCAAAAACTTGCCTTCTAAATGCACCATATAGGCTAATCCACGTAGGTTTCACTGCGCAGACACGAACTGAACATCGATAGTGGAAGGCATTGAAGTCCATGAAATCAGCAACACCCTTTTATGGCAGCACTGAATGGGCATGACCACTGCTTAAACAGCAGCTATTCCACAAGGCATTTTTCATTAGGGCTTGGCAACACACAAAGCTTACATGGTGGGAAAAGTTTTGTTGCTTTGAAAGATCATTCCAAACCTATCCTTTAAGAAGTCAACTGCTTCCTTTTTTATTGTTCGAGGAGAGTTGTTTCTCATCATATATATCTGCAAAACAGCTATTTCTTAACACTGTCTACTCCAAGGTTAAATTCTCTCTCTAGTTAAGCTGGGCATTCAATATCACACTAGCAATGATGACAGTTGTGGTTGGGTATTTAAAAAAAAAAAGAGTTTATGTATCAAGCTATTAGTTGTTCTGCATAAATACAGTAACTAAACAGCCGGTCATCCATACACACAGCTAAGATACCATATACTACTATCAAGCATCAGTCCAGATCTTTGGCACATATCAGCTAAGCAACAAAAAAAACAGGGATAGAGCCAGGCTTTTGTTAGAGCACGTGCCTTTTCTCACCACTGAAGTTTCAGCTAACTATGCATGATTATGTTCCCACTAATAAAGTCAAAGCATTAGGAGTTTTTTAAGTAAGATCATTCTCAGGATACAAAGACAATGGACAAGCAAGAAATTTATGATCTAGAAGAATAAAAATCAAGCCACCTCCATTAATAGTCCTAAAGCTGAATAGGCCTTGATTTTACCACAGACAGAACCTAAAATACAAATGCAAATATAATCAAGTTTTAGTCATTCTTTTCCAAGCTAATTAATTTCTGTTTAAAAGTGACTCTTAAACAGCCATTTTGAGCATAAATTTCAACACTGAAGTTCTATGTGCTGTTACGAAAATCAGAAGCTCAAACTGGCATTTTATTTCCCCCTAAATGCTAATCAAGGAACTTCAAAGCATCTTAATCCCAGCGTGGTTTAAAACAAATAACATTCAGGGACGATACCAAGTTCTTAGAAGAACTACTGAATTTCAAACTCCAGGTTTGTTTGTCTGCATGAGGTGGAGAAAGATGTGCAGCAGGTTGCACGAAAGGACAGAACAGATAAGGAGGTGAGGTTTTTATGGCCAAGTCCTATGCACTGCAGAGCATGCAGTGGGATAGCAAACAGAGGCAGGATAAGCAGGCAGAGAGACACTGGAATGAGGTGAATATATGGCAACACTGCGAGATGGTGTTACCGTGGATGGGCACTAACACAGTCCTGACTTCAGCAGCCAGAGCTTCTGATTTCAGTCTTCAGAAGTAATGAGTGCATGTCACAAGGCTCCCTAAGCTTCTGGGGAAGCATGGATCCCAGTCCTTAGATTATAGTGGAAATCGATAAACTGCTCTAGTGTTATGAAGATGCAAAGCTGAATTTCCCAACTGCTACATGAACTGGAAACGACAAGCTCCCCACCAACAGTTCTGCTCTTAGATTCAACTCTGAAATGCACCCTGCAGCACGCTGTATGGGCTTTATACTGATTTATTTATTGTGCCTATGTCCAGACTTCTCACATTTGTGCAATGTGATAAATGAAGAGCTCTGGGGTCTGAAATTCTCTGCTTATAAAATAAGGCCTATAGCAAATACTCCTCTCACTGTTCTACCCAGATGCCTTAAAGGGCTACTTTACTTGGTAAAGAAAGTCATCCCTTGTGACAGTCATCATACTTCACATCTTCACAGGTCAGATTTTTATCCTAAGACTATCAAGACATTGACTCAATGGTCCCAGCAGGATGGGCACCATATTCGGCAACCAAAGTATCATTAGCTTTTAGAAAAATTACTAATACGAACTGCAAGCAAACATGAACCTCCTACCAAATGGCAATAAGTGTCTCAGTTGTCCATTATGCTGTTCAGCCTTGCCATTTCCCAATTTTAAGATATCCTTTTTGTGGCATGAAGATCAAAAGAGTTAAAACAGCATCAGAACAGATGATGTTTGTATTCCAGAAGAAATTATTGACTAGTAATTCTGCGTGACTGTTTAAACAGAGTAATGGATGATAAGAGAGGCCTTTAATGTTAATTTACAGTTCATACACTGGAGATTTCAACTACTCAATATAACAGTGTTTGACTGAACATGCAAGTCACTCATGATAAATGTGAAGCTACTCTTCCTATCTGAGTTAATCTAATAAAACACTGCTTGGAAAATGAAATGTAATATATTTGTCAAAATGTAGTGAAGGCCAAAATTATAGGAAAGGTGGGTATCTGCAATATTGCTAAACCTTTCAGGTTTCAGAAGTAATAACTGAAATTTTATACTGAACTGCGGAGAGCATGTGGCTAAGGTTGAAAGCAGTGGAATGAATCCTGCCTATACAGCAAAGCCAGTCCAGAAAGACACTGCTAAAAATACCAGATCACTACGGCAGCTTTCACAGAGAAGCACAACAATTGGCAACCCCACTAAAAGCAGAGGCCAGAGGAAGGAAACATTTATGTTGCTGTGTTAAAGGCTCAAACTTTTTTTGTAATAACCACATTCGTGCTATCTCCAAACTGATTAACCCTGTGCATAACTTAAGCCACTAAGCTAATTGCATGGAAGCCCCAAGATCCATTCACCCCCTTTCCACCTAGAAAGTTATTCAAGTGGCTTGCTGAGCTGACGATAGTCTCTTCAATGGGTCTTTCTTTCCTTTTGAAAGCTGTTTTGTATTTTGCTGTCAGGCAGCAAGTGATGCTGAGCCCTGTAACAGCCTGAGTGCTGGGGACATTTGGGTACAACACAAATGCAGCAATATACAGAAGTGTATTTAAGAGTATTACATGTGCTTTCAAAATTCTTTGTTCTCAGAGACTGAGAATTCTTAGGATACAAGTGTTAACTATGAACTTCAGAGAACAAAGACGATTTCCTGAATACCCACTTTAGGTGTCAGAAAATACTACTTCTAAAGACAAAATTGTTTTTCCCCTACTTCCTTCTAGCAAAATGGAAAACAGCCCTTTTCTACATCTTAAAGTAAACCAGTTCTGAGCATTTTAAATAACTTAACACAAGCAAGCTCATCTCTGGCAATATAGTCCCAACAGACAAATTCTGCTTAGTGAACTGTAAACAGCTTGTCAAAATTTTATTTTTTAAATAGTATTTCAGAACTTGAAAATTCTCCAGTTGATCCAAATTAGTTTTTTGTGGTAGATATTGCTGTTCAGGAGAGTTAGACAAAACAACTGAATATGTTTCCTCAAATATTGGTTTGCTGCTGTTTTGGGGTTTTTGTTCTTGTTAACATATATATTTTTTTACATCATGATCACATAGTGAAGTGCAAGTTTCCAAACAGTACAAAAATGAAACTTTGCCTATGCAGCATTTATCTCTTTATTCATTTCTTTCAAGTGATTAAAAGAATAAGACAGTCTAGTGCAATGATGGGCATAAGCCAAGCCAACATCCCCTTTAACAGCTTTGTAGTGCAAGTCACACTTCCAGTTTTAAAACTACCCACTGAGCACGCAGATAAATTCTTCAAAACAATGTCAGTCAGCTCCGTGGTGCCAATCTATGGCCCAGGTTTGTCCTTCCTCTACGAAGAGCACAGAGACTTTTCTATGGCTACCCCAAGATGCACCAGGTCTCCAGCTCTGGCTCTGCTCCTAACAGGTCCTCGGCACCACCAGCATGGGCCCAACTGCAGCTGCACTACTCCCATGGAATTCCACAGCCAAAACCCGCAGTCTTCGTGTCCTTCATGTTTCCAATTAGGAAATTGGAATTCCAACCCTTCTAGCTTTTCCACTGTAAACAACCACACTGGCTCCCTCCCACACCGGCCCACCCTGGCTCTGGGCAGTCTTCCCTCCACACACCAGAGGAGGCTGCACAAGCTCTGCTGCACCACATGTGTAACAAGAATGAGTCTGCTCACAAATAAACCTTTTTCTCCACCAGTGTCAGAGCAGAGGCCACATTTTCCTCAACTAATTCAGTATTACTGGTCAACATTATTCCCCCACAAAAGTCATATCTGAGGCATGGTAGAACAGGTATTGTTTCAGACCTCAGAGGGTCTCAGACCTGAACACATGAAATTAACATCATCCTTCTGAGAAACCAGCAGGGCTTGAAATTCTGGTGCAGGAAGCAGTAGAGAATATCCAAGAGTGTTTTCTAGTATTGTTCTATATCACTGTTTACCACATAGCTGTCTGTTTCTGGTATGCCACAGCAAAGGTAGATGGACAAATAAAATACTGGTACTTTATTCAATAAGAATGTGAAACTAGAGAGAGCCCTACACCTAACAAACTAAACACTGAAAGAAATAACCTTATGCCATGGTATTAGGCATTACAGAAGCCTAGGATGTAAGCAAGTTGAAATAGGACAATATACATAAGCATAATGAGATTTCTTATTCCAGCAGTACAGGAACTTGGAATGCATGCCTGACTGGAAATGAAAATATAAAAGAGAAAAGGACATAAGTGAATGAATGAGGAAGGAAGGAAAGGAGGGGCAAGAGTGGGAAGAATCAGTGCCAAGGATATTCAAATTGAAAAAGATCAGAAAGATATTCATAACAACTGCAGGCTAAAACCCAAATTAAG
Organism: Sclerurus mexicanus; assembly: GCA_013396755.1. NCBI lineage: Eukaryota > Metazoa > Chordata > Aves > Passeriformes > Furnariidae > Sclerurus > Sclerurus mexicanus. Next base: position 1,099,941 of record VWZF01000181.1, on the reverse strand, counting down.
TATTTGCCAGCAGTGTGAGAAACTAAGGGTTAGCTTGAAGAACACTCCTACAAACTTTGCTGAGCCATAGACAGCCCTGACACTACTACTGTGCTGCAAAACCTTAGGCATTGCACAGGCCTAAAGGCAGGCACAGCTGCCAGCTGAAGGTTGACCAAATTTAAAGAAAATGAAGAAGAAGGACCCAAGGTGGAAGGTTAATCCTTCAATGGCACTGTTGGCAAAGCAATAAAAGCAACCACAAGCCTGATATTTGCAGAAGTGTGGATAAACAACTAAAGATAAAAGTTCTTCAGTCTCCCATATTTCATCTCTCCCTCCTTAGCCAGTTACTCATTTTCTATACCAAACTGTCTCTTTCACCACTTCAGGTTTACCTTTACTTTAAGATGAAAACTTCACTTTCCCACCCCTTGGGCTAGCAGAATTTTATGAAGTCTGTTCTCCCTCTGCACAATATCCACACCCAACACAGTTGTACCAGTTCTTCAAAAAGAAACTAATAAGACGCCAGAGTGCACCAAGTGGTGATCATACCCAAAGCCAGGGGGTCAAACACACTGCAGTATCCTTTAGGCACTTCACTATCCCTACCGAAGTTAACAGCAAGCATTCCTATATTTTTAACCACAGGAACCAACAGGAGGAAAAACCCTAAGGAAGGCTGTGCAGCCTTTCTCAGTGAGGACAACACAACATGGTTTCAGTGCCAGGCAGCACCGCATGAGCAACCTGTCTGTATGGTTTTTTTCCCTGATAGCAAGGTCAGGGCAAGCTTAGCCCTCAAAAGCCTGGGCACACTGGCTGACACCCCTGTCAGAGAGGTGCTGGCACACAGGCAGTGGCTGCAGAGCACCAACACACGCCCTAAACCCAGACCCTGTCTTCACTCTTTGCACACATTTCCACACCCTGAGGCAACTCCAAAGGTAAAGCTCCCTCACCCATGGAAGAGCTCACTTTTATCTGCAGTACACCAAGCAGAGGTTTCCAGTTGGCAGAACAGGGAAGTTGGCGCTCCTCTCCTACTGTTTCATGGTCCAGGCATGTTTTCCTCCTGGTACTCCGAGAATACTGCTGCCACTGGTGATTAGAGAAGTGACTGGAGCACCTTTTCTGATGAAAGCTAATGTGAAGTGGACACTTGAGACAAGTACTTTAGTTTCTGCTGAGTGAACCATCAGGCCTATAAAAAAAAAGAACCAACACACAACCACCACCACCAAAAAAACACCACACTATTCTATTTCTTAACTGTTTCCTTTACTGCAAGAATCTGTCTACAAACACCACATCCCTGATATTTACAGATCTGACCACCAGTAATGGAAAAGTTATGAACCCTCAAACCTCCTAAGTTTGGCTCAGAACAAGTATCCTCCTCTGCATGAGCCCCTCCTCTCTATATGCCATCATCTGACAGGGTTTCGTGCTGACCTGGCTCATTGGAAAATTGCAATGGTCTACCCCTAAACCAAAGTTATCAAGCACTGGAAGAGTATTTCAGTAAACAGGCAGGAACATGGACACAGATTCCCTGATTCTTAGTGTAGTTTAGGTGCTCTGAGGGGTAAACCACCTTTACCAACAAATTTCACTTTAAAAAAAAAAAGCACATACACACAAGGAACACTATTTGCATGTGTTTGTAACCAAAGGCAGATATTCCAGCTAAACTCCCGGAGGAATAATACTCTTCTGGCTGTTATACAGAAATTTTCACCTTCTGTACATACAATTATAAAGCCATTTGTAATATTCCTTTATGCTTGTGCATACCCACAATGAACAAGTACTGATACACTTAGTGTGTACCACTAATATAGAGTCCAAAACACAGTTCAAATGCATTTACATGAAGCAATAATAAAATAGTTTTAAGTTTGTTTTATGTCCCACTTTAATCAGAGGTCTGAGGAAAGCCTTGATGACTGGGGCAGGAAAGGTGCAGATGCTGTCCACAATGCCTCCCCTTTGCCACTTCCCCCTTCATTTCCTACAGAAGCCTGAGTCAGGAAAGGTTAGTGCAGCATATAAAAACCCCTAGTTCATCTTCACTACTAAATTCATTTTTCACAAGTTCAAGGTTGTCCAAATATTTACTTCATGTTAAACTGAGAATTTTTTAAAGCAAGTCTGAACTTAAGTTCCTGAAATTTTTGGGCTCCTTATTAAATCTAATTTTTGCAAGCGATGAATACTCAACAACTTCCACTGAAACCTATTACAACCTTAAAGTCCCACTGAATTTAGCCCATAGGAAGTGCCAAAACACACACTGCTCCCAGTAGGGCCTCCAAGACAAAAGCAGAGCATAAAACGCACCTTTGCTAATTGGCACAATAAGCTCCCTACTTCAAGACTGAAACTGATTTTCGTTACAGGGTGACTCAGCTACTGTGCATGGAATAATTTAGAGACCTAAACAGGACTGACCTCTTCAGGTCATTGCTGCTGAATTTGGTTTGGGGGGTCTTTTATTTCCTTTTTCTTTTTTTGAAGGCTACCTAGGGTGGACCAGGCTAAGACCTGGGCAAGCATGAGGAGGGGTGACCTCATCTTTTGCTGAGCCTCGCAGCCAAGGCAGTGTGGAGAAGTCTGCATGACTTCTCAGCAGAGCCACAATTTGTGTGAAAGCTCAGCATGTTGCAGCTTATTTTCCCTTGGCTGCTTCAGCATATGCCTTCTGTATGACTTGGCCTCATGCTTGTAACAACCTTAGTTGATGGGGATTTTTTCAAACTTCTATACAGAAAGGTATCACGTCAGGACACAACAGTGCAAGGCTAGAGATGTGATTGTTAGTGCTAACCGGTGCCTGAAGCTCTTGGATTCTTCATGGGTTTAACATCCAGGATTTACACATGTTGAGAGCCCTGGTTCAGAACTCAGTTTATTTAGAAGAGCTTTCACCATCTGTTCTTCCAAATTCTGAAAACATGAGAATACACTTCACGAGCAGCTACAAACACAGATGAGCTCTGCAAATTCTATTAGGATATATTGCATACAGGGAAAATCATTCATAATATCTATGAGGTTTCAGGCATAAATTAAGAACTGAAGCTCTAATGCTTTCATTTTGTGCCACAGTGAAACAATTCTCTGCTTTACATGAATTTGTCACCATGCATCTCCACAGCGTTAAACGGAGACCCAAGTTATTTGAAACTTAGACAGCTTAAAGATTTTCTAATTAAACTGGTCAGCATCACTAATGCATCATCTGCCTTCACACAGTTCTTACAAAGATTGTTTTATTCTCTGAATAATTAGCAACTTAGATACAACTACATTATTCAACCAGCTTTAAGCTACAGCCTGATGACAAAAATCCATGAATATCTACTTGCCTGAAAGTATAGCTCCTAGCCCTTATTCCTGAATTTTTTGACCCACCTCTACACCTACTTGACAAATCATGCTTCAGAAAACTCTGCCCCAGTTTTCCAGACGCTGTAGGTACCAGTTGCCTGTAACTGTACTGGGGATAAGGCATTAGAGCTTCCCTGAATAGGCTTCTGTGAAGGCCCCTCCAAAGGATGACCAGCTCCACAAGCTCTCAAGGGAGCAGGAGCCCAGCCAGACCCTGCATGGGCAACAACCATTCCAGACAGACAAGAAATACACCCTTCCCACTCTCCTCCTGCAAGGCCTCTTATTTCCACACTTTACTCCCAGGTAAACTGGTTTGACAAGAAGCCACCACCCTGAAGATTGAAGAAACCAATCAGTGGTTCCCAGCACTTATCCAAGTGTTATGCTGATGTTTCCCCGAAGATGGCAAACTGCCCTCCTGCACTGTCCCTCTTCTCCTGCCTACTCTGCTCTCTTCAGAAGGGGCAGATCTGCCTCAAATCCTTTGAGAAATACAGTGCCTGTAGGAAGGTGAAGGTCAGCAAGCATCACCACCCTTTGAAGGGAGCCATAAACCCTCTTGCCCTCAGAATCACTCATGTCCTCCTCCCCCCCCCCACCTTGATATATAAAATATATTTTCTTGTCTCAACAATGCAGACAGCTGGCAAAGCCTGTGCAAGAGTTCCCAGGACAAAGCCACTCCTCTGGTCTTGCCATTCATTGATGGTCCATTTTCTGCGCCTTATTTTATTTCCCCTGGGACAGTCATACCTTTGCTGTTCCACTGCAGTGCTGTCCATAAGCTGTGGAATTCAGAGTGACTCAGGCATAGTTAAATTATTCCTCCTTGTTGCAGAGCACTTACTGTAGAACTGGTCAAAAATACCACTCAGATGTTTTGCAATAAAAAACACCTTGGCATCAAAAATCAAAGACCATACAATACTCTGCTGATTCCATTAAAAGCTTCATAGAACAGAAGTCTAATATTAATCATTGTGATTGTTGCTTAGTTTTGGTTAAAATTCTACCCATTTACCTACTTAATGCATTAAATATTAGTAGAGAGGGCTATTATTTGACATTGTATACTATACCCAAATTCAAAAGCAAATCTTACAATACTCCAATTATGAAACAATACTGGTTAAGATCCTCATAACAAATTTCAGGCTTTTATTCTAATTCAGAAGGGGAGGAAATATTTCAGGTACGAGAAGTTTCCGTGTCCCCCCAGGATTAATCATCATAAAGACACCATGTCTCCTTGAACCTTGGCTAACAGTGTTTTTAGGCTGCTCCCAGGCCAGGAGACCAGCTGCTGTGGGGACACAGGACACACACAGGGCTTCCCAGATAAGAAAGGAGAACTATCTCCCTGCTCCAGCAGCCACAGGGTAGTAAAGAATGTCATTTATCTCATGAACTCCAGCACTCTCAAACCAGCTCACTTCCTCTCTTTGCTGACCCTCGCCCCCATCATCTTCACCCAAATAAGCTCCATCCCACAGCCATAATCTTTTTCCATGACAAGCCCTCAAAACCCCCAGAGGTTTAAATGGGAACATGACGACAAAGCCAGGAAACTGACACTAGTTAAAGGAAGGACAACTGTCTATTAATATGATCATGAGCAAAAGCATCTGTTAAATTCTTTTTTTAACATAATCTTCATTTCAGGCTTAACTCCAGTTTATGAAGTTTATGACTGCATAAAAGAGAAGTTTCTTGCATAAATTATTCAGGATGAATTAAACACCCAGCTGCACATAGCTAGCAGATTCCTGTTAAAAATACAATGTTAAGTCATTCATATAAGCTGTCCATTTGGCAAACATTCCTTTTACCCACTTAGGGGGAAAATAGAGACAGTTTTTAAGTATTACATACCTTTATGTCCAAAGGAAATCTATTAAATAGTAATCATACATTTGGGAGAACTTGGCACATTCCCCAGGTTTGCATAGTTGGGGTTTAGGGGATATTTTCATTTGGTGTTTTGTTTAAAAGTTCCAGGGAAAAAAGAATGCATGCAAGAACAAAGTTTATACAAAAAGGAAAAAGAAAAAAATCACTTTTTTGAAGAGAGTGTATAGATCCCTTCCCCAGTAAAATTACTTCTGCTAGTACAAAATCAGGACTTCTACTTTTAAAAGAAAACAATTTAATTTTCCTCTAAGTTTTTCCCTTGGACAACCTAAAAGTGTTGTTTTAAAACAAACAGTGGAATAAGTGCTTTTTTCACAAAATCTAATTTGTTATTGTTCAAAAGTAAGCTGAGAAGGCAAAAGTAACTGAGAAGCATCAGTTTCCCATTCTTCGGCATTTTTTTCCTTTTAAATTAATTAGAGCAGTTAGGAAATTTTGAACCTTGAAATGTCAGCGGGTTTCAGGGAGGCAAGAGGAGGTAAGACAGACATTTCTGACACTCAGGGGAGAGGAGGCCCCAGTCCCCATGTCCTGGGAGCCACAGGAGGAGCAGTGGCACTTGCAGACTGCAGCTCTGCCTGCCCAGCAGGTCAGCAGTGGGAAACACAGCCCGTGCCGCCAGAGCTGGGCCACCCAGGACACCCAGGCAGCGCTCACATGGGCCTGCCACCTGTGTTCCCGGTGGCCATGGGACAGATGTTGCTGGCAACATTCACAACAGCCCTGTGGCATCCTAAATTTTAATCATCCTGTTTCTCAGATGCAAGCAAAGGGAGTAGGGTTCACCCTAAGAGAGGGGAAGGTTATGGGGACTCAGTGGGACCTTACTTTCAATTCTATGTGCTGAAATCTTAATCTCTGCATAAGTCCAGCTGCAGGTTTATCACTATGTGTAAAAAAACAATGCTGAGACATTAGTCCCAGCAGACAGTAATTTGTGCTAAAAAAGGGGCTTGCCATGCACAGTGGCAATTGCCCTGTAAATGTTTGCATTTTAGCAGCACTGCTTTTTCCTGTCTTGCATCAGTGGCTTGAATTCAAATACCTAAAGTAGGTTTTACAGCAATCTGAAAAGCTGAAGAGTGTAAAGCTGGACAGTGCAGCCAATTTCTCTAATGCACTGCCAGAACCATTGGTTTTTCTGAGAGAGTATCTCCTTCTGACTAGCAACCTGGTTTACATATTTATATTTTACAGGTGTTTTTCTGAAGAAAGGGAACCAGTTTCACTTCAGAAAGTTAAAAACTCAGAAGGCAAACATCAAATAGTTTTGCTAATCTTTGAACCATGAAAAATGTCCCATCTGCCTTTCACCATAAAGCACCACCTCCCTTTGCATTTGGGGATCAGACGCATAAACAGATCCTCCTCTTCACCTTATTTTGAGGAATGTAACTTAGAAAGTTTACCAGGACAGGCATCCCAGCCACATGTCACTCTGCATGTATCTGGCCTCCTTGCCAGTGCTGCCAAGCAACCCAGCCACAGGGAGGGCTGTGCCTGCCCTCAGCTGAACCCAGTCACACTGAGGGACAGGGAGGTGAAGCTGTGAGAGCCCTTGGAGACATCTTTCCTGATGAACCAGAAGACAAACTCAAAGTCAGTACCCCAAGGAGTAGAAGGACAAGGGACTTAGGTACTGCTGTTACACAGCTGAGATACTGGTAAGAGCAGTTCAAGGAGAACATTCCTGAGACTGGGTTTACCCACCGATGTTTTCTTGCCAACTGAACCATGATTACAGAGAACATGCCCTTCAGCACATTCCTGCTGCTTCCTGGCTGTCAGAGAAGGGGACACTGGCTTTGGTTTTGTGAGGCTGTTTTAATTCCCCCTATTCCCCATCCCACTCAAAAAATTAATGAGGAAATTGACAAATTGAATTCATCCAGTTGTATTCCAACAAAACAACACACTGTTGTGCTGGAAGCAATTACGTACAAATCAGCAACTGTTATATAACTGAGGGGTCTCATTTACTCCAACAAAAATCTGTTGCTTTGCCCCTGTTGTATGACAAGCTGCAGATGGGGTGGGGAGCGTGTGTTCAGATGAATAGGCATTATGGTGGGTTTACATTCAGAGTAGCAGAGAGCTGAGGCTGAACACTGCAAATAAAAGCTGACCCATCTGGTGGGAGCAGACTGCATCAGAGGCTGCTTCTTACTCCTCTCACAAAAATTCTACCCACAAGACGACAGTCACACTTTGAGCAGAACAAGTTTTGCACTACTAGTCCTGGGAGGTGACAGCTCCTACCCCACAAACCAAGACCTCAATAGTCTCTACGTCAAGTTTGAAAGTGCTGGAAATTGCAGCAAGGCTCCTATTGCAGCTCTGGTTTTGCTATTTCCCTCACTTCTGTAGCTGTCTTTCTGCCAAAAGCCAGCGCACCTCATCACCAGTCCAAGGCTCCAGAACTCCTCTAGGTACTTCAGCTTTCCAGCGCCAAAGGGGAACATGCTGTATTAAAAATAAATTATTTCACAACAAGCTTTTCAGGTTGTTTCTTAAATCTGAAGCCATAGGTGTCTACACATGCCTTTAGCTTGGAAAGCACACCATCACCCATGCTGGGGAGCATGGCAATGACCCAGGTCTCTGTCACGCACGCCAGCACCAAGCACAAGGCACATAAACAAAATTACAGCCTCAGTCTCACTGAATGTGGATGCCTCAGACCCTCACACGATCACCAGCTATATCCCAGCCACTGCCAGAACCAGGGGCTCAATGTTTCAGCTTTTCCACCTTTAAAAGAGTCAGTTGCTGGCATGGTCTGTCTCTTCCTCAGAATGTGCCAATGGCACATAGGATCCATTGAAAGACAATGTTTCATGATATAAAGCCTAAATTTTTCTTTGCTTAATTTCAATCTGTTGCTCCCAGCATGTTGCTCATAATTATGGAAATGAAACCTCTTCTTGGCATTTATACCCTTCAGAAACTTGAAGACTTGACCATTCTCACAGAAAATGAGTTTACTTTTTCTGCTTTTTTAAATGGCCCAAACCAAGTTCACTTCAGCTGGGAAAGACACTGGAGCATAAGCCAAAGAATGTCTTGCTTTTTACTTCCACTCTTTAAAGCAAAAATTTAAGCAGAGAAGCGGTACTTTCAGCCCTTACACATTTACAGGCTTCAATAAAGCAATGAATGTAAATTTCATTCAAAACCACCTAATTTTTCTTGCTGAAGCAACTGACCCTCCAGGTGAATAAACCTTTTACTTTTATTCAGAAAGGACCACCAACTTCTTCTCTGTTGGAAGTTACCAAGAACTCATAACTAGCATTACGCACAGTGACAGACAGCAGTGTCCCCCAGCCTCACCGTGCTACAGGACTGAGCCAGGGAGAACACTACCACTCACTGATTCAACAGAATCATTTCACACAGTCAGCTTTTGGAGGGTTGTTTGTCTGAGGAAGTCTAGCAGTGCTTAGCTTTAGCTGTCAACAAAGAACCCAGAGTTGAAAGCTCTATGAACTGTAAATAAAACAGAGAATAGCACTACCTTACTGGCTTTGCAACTGTTTCCCCTTCCTGCCCCAGCAGAGACGCGCATAACCTGACTGAACATCCTCATTTGTTCAGCAAGGCTGCCGGCTGTTTCCACTTCCCCAGACAAAGGGCTGATTATTTCCTCTCATGTTAATGACTACTCCTATAGGCAGGTAGGCTGCCATCTCACTCTCTCATCACTGCTTTTCCCTTTCACAAAAAGAAAGATCCCTCCCTGTGGCACCGAGGGGAGCACAGAGCCCTTTGCGCTGTCTACAGTACCCACCTGGCAAAAAAGGCCAGGGCTTTTACTGCTCTGAATATCCCTTTCTGAGACCCACTATACTGTCTGATTCATTTCACCAGCCTCAATAACATTCCCCTTGTGAAGGTCTGAAAGACAAATCCATCCTTGGTGTAACACTACTGCCCTCAGTAGAGTTGTAGTAGAGTTGAATTTGGACCAAACTTCACTTTGATTTGCTTTAAAAAGCTGCACTGCCCATGTGTATAATTATTACAGGCAGATTCCTTCTATCCCAATATCAAAACTCTCCTCTCTACCTGCTATTTCATCTTAACGCAGTCATCTGAGTTATAGACATGCCTACGTGAAACAGATCAATAGATGCTCTCCCACCCCTGCCAGTAATAATTCTTTATCAGACATGTCTTTGCCACTTGCCTTTTTCATGTTTCTGTGTAGGAGGTAAAGGAGTTGGCAAGTAGTTTTGTTAGTTTAGTGTCTTTGTTTATGATAGATGGAAAGCTTGCCAACAACACACCAAATGCTCTCTAATTAAAGGCAGTTCAATGGCTGTGATTAGACAAATTGCAACTGACTTCTAAACCCCTCACTTCTCAGCCATATATCCCTCCTGCTCCCTTATCACCTGAAGTGATGACTAATCCCAGGTTCCCCTAGTTACACCAGAAAAGGGGAAAGTTCTTGGAGATTAGACAAAGCCTCCTGCCTCCACCTTATTTTCAGACTTTCAGCCCCACCAATTAAATATGAGGAAAGAAGCCATATTAGCTACATTGCTCCCCTCCTTTTCATCCCAGGATGTCTTAAGTGCTGCGCATGTCTCATTTTCCTTTCAGTTGACATTAACTGCCATTTCCTGACATGTTCTCCATTCATTTCCTTATTCCTTTGTCATCATTCACACATGCAAACTGCAATAGACAGCATCCACATTAAAAACCCAAAAACATAGGGGTCCATTATCCTCTTTCACCATAACCACATCAGTATATCTGTGGATTTTCACTCCTGACTTATATCAGCAAAAGACAACCAAAAGGTTTCATTCTGTCCCATACTGGACATCCCCAGCTCTAAGGCATGGAAGTCAATAGCCCTCAAACACCACTTCCTATTAGAGACAAATGAGACAGGCATGACAAACAGATTAAGCCTTTCCCACATCTTGAAGTGCAGTTTGCAAAATGAAGGAATAATTGTATGAACCAAGGGTAACTGCAATACTAATAAGCTTATCTTTTCTCATAAACACAAAGCCTGGTTCAATTATGAAGTGAAGGAATAATCATGCATCTTCATTTTTTACCAGCTGTAGGGAAATTGCCACCTCCTTCCCCACATTGCCTCTGTAAGTGGCTCCATGGCACAAGTAGCCCTCATTATATACAGCTACTTTCCTTGAAGCTAGGTGGCTTTAAAGAGCAAGGCTACAAAAAACTAAGAAACTTCTCATGTAATTTACACAGCATGTATTTTATAGTACAATTTTCTTGGGAAATTCCCCATCCTATCATCCACCCCTCTGTTTTACTACCAGCACCTACAACGGTAAAGCAATTCCAGTCTTTCAGCAACCCAGAGATAACAGCAAATGGTTTGCCTATGAAATATGTCAACAGTTCTCAGACTGAGCCAGAGAAATTCTTGCAAACTAAGAACTCATTAAGCACAGGATATAATTCTTTTCACACTGTAAATAAGGCTTGTTAACAGAAAACATGCCCTAGGAAAGCACAAGGAGCATCCAGTGAGGTAGCACAGAGGAGTTTGGGCTACTGTTTGCAGCAAAGAGCCTTAAGTATCTGATCACCACTATTGACAAAAGGCTTTGTTAGATTTCTGTTTTCATCAGATTTGTTTTCATTGTGAAAATAGGGTTAAAGTACAATTTGTTCCTTACAGTGTTCTTTAAAGTAAAATTCTCTTAGATAAACTGCAGAAGTTGGGTTGCCTTTTTGCATCTGCTGTATGATGGATTACTCTAATCACAAACTCCTCTCCATAAAGAAAAAGGAAATGACATCTGTGCAGTCTGCATTTCATTCTTGTCCCCAGTACCAAGAACAGTGTTTCTTATAGGAATCTTTACCCAATGATATATTCTGGACATTACCCATCATAAACACTAGCTAATATCTGTCACAATGTATTTCATACTAGAGTGCTCTGAAAACCAAGGCACACACAGCAGCAGCAGCTTTGCAGTGTGCCTGCCATGTACCACACAGCTGCCATCCAGCTGTTGAGGCACACAGTCCCTTTGCCCCCGCAGCCAGGGGCTGCGCCGGAGGCGGCAGGACAGCATCCCTGCGAGCGCTCTCGCTTGCCAGCTGTGTTGCTAGGGAACTTTGCCACGGCAGGAGTGTCAAACAGAGCTGCTGTCGCTGTGCTTCCAACCCAAAAGCCAAACCACTGCCCATCCACATCGTGGGAAAATCCCCACTAGCTTTGGCAACCCTCAAATTACAGCAGGCTCTCTCTATCCCCCCCATAGACAAAGATGCTGCATTATAAGCGAGATTACATCAACTGCAAATCAATACCTGACATCACAATAGAGCATCTTCACTCGTGAGAACACTCTATAGTTTGTTGGGTGTTGACTTGTGGTGTGCTGTGGATTTTTAAACTAAATACAAAACTGTATCTTCAGACAACAGTCAAAACCCACTTCTTACAACTTACAGTTGTGCTAGACAGGGGACTTACAAGGGATTAAAAATAATAATAAAGAATGACCATGCACACAGCCCAAATACTGATTTAGACTTTTTGGTAACAGCATGCAACGTGGATTTGCTGCTCTCTTAAGAAAGGAGGAAGGGAAGGTGAGTATGGATATGAGCAGAAGAATCTCATTCTGTCTTCAGCACTTGCCAAAGAACTCTTACATCCAGCTGAGTACCTGATCAAGCAGAAATCTGTAGACAGATTAACAATTGGTTATTAATTTTCCTTGCAAATGCAACAGGTAATCATATGGGGGAGGAGAGAAGAGCAGGGGGAAGAAGTAAAACACTGCAACCATTTTAGTTCCTCACCCATGGCTTTCATCCCTTTAACTGCAAATTGTACCAAATACCAAATCAATTGTTTCATGACCTTGCACTTAGTGAAGGAGCAAAACAAGAATCTCTTAAAATGATAAAGGTAGGCTATCACAGCTTGTGAAAATAGTGATCAATAAACCACTTCCCATTTAACAACCCTCCTCCTAACCAGGCTGGGATTAAATGCACTCTGCCTACACTATCCATCTGGGGGAAGGGGGAAAAAGGCAACCCACACCACACAAACACCACCTTCAGGCCACATAAACACATAGAACACCAAATAATCCTTTTGATACCATGATTCCAAATCATAAAATTAACAACATGCACCTTATCTAGCCACAGAAGTCACAGACTAAGAACTTATTATCACCTCTATTCTCACAGCAGGAACAGAATAATCCATTCTAATTCTGTGTCCCTTTCTCCTAAGCATCCCAAGTCTTACTCAGTTTTAATCTTCATTGGCACTGAAAGGTCAGGCAAAGAGAAAAGACTGCTCTGCCTATATGTGTTTATTTTCTGTCTATAACCAAGAACTAATATTCTCTAAGCCTCATTTATTTGATTCTTGCCATTTCACATTTATTCTTCACTTCCTATGTCCTCTTCTTTTAAGCTGTGACATATTGCTGGGACTCTTCTAACAGCTTCCTTACAGTGATACACAAATACACTTAAATTATTTTTAAAGCTGCCTGGACATTCCTGCTGTTTACAACACTTGGTATAACAAGATTCAGACCCTGACTGGGGTCTCTGGGCCTTCCCACACACAAATAATGGGCACACCCTCCAACATTAGATTGAAGATAGTTAAGCGTCCCTATTTTAGAAAGCAGATAAACCTATGGCACAGAGGAACATAATTACCTTTTCCATGTTTTCCAGGGTCATTTGTAGTAGAAGCAGCTCCCACAAGTGTACTTTTTGGTCCCAGGACATTTTCAGCCTCCAAATCCCTCTTGCCTACTATGTTGGAATACTCAAATTTCTCCATGCTCCATTCCTCCCCTTTCACTTTAAAGCACATCATAGTGGACATCAGCAGCCTTCCTGAATTTTCACCTCTGCTTTCACTTTCACAGTCTTTTCCTTGTGGACACACTTCCCATTACACACATCAGGAGTGCCTATGACAACCTCACATGCAGCATTACTCTGCTGCACTGTCCCCACACACCCACATAGAGCAAACCTCCTCCCCACCCAGTTTCTCTCTTTGGGTACAGGTGGGAACCCAATGCTGCCACAGTCCTGCCCTTCCCATGGGTCTCTGATCAAGCCTGGGAACCTCTGCCCAGGCTGTTCCACTTTGCTTCCTTAGTTGCTGACCTCCAGCTGCTCTGATGCTTCAGGCAGGTCTCTCACAGTGCCTTCATTGTGGCAGTATTACATGCTGAAGTTGTTCAGCCAGGCTGTTATTTGAATCAGCTCAGAATTTCTAAAATAACATTTTCTGTTACAGCTGTAGGCTTGGCCTTATGCACCACTGCATCCCAATGCTTTGCTCCTCTTCCCCAAGCAGCTGCCATTCCCTCTGGAGCACTGGCAAGCTGCTTTCCTTAGACAAGCCATCAAATCCCCTGCTGCACTCAGTAAGTGCCTTTCATCATCAGGAATGGGAAGCAGGACTTAATTCCCAACCAGTTTCCCTTAGTTGCTGGTCTCCTGGAGCGAGCAGCAGCAGTTCGTGCTCCCTGGGTACTGGCCAGCTAGGCACAAAGCCCAAAGAGACAAACAGAGCAGCACAAACAATTCCCTCTGGTGCATCATCCTCATTTTAATTCAGTATTCTGTTTATTATCCAGAATATTAAACTCAGATCCTGCTTCTCCACAGTCAAGAGAAATTTAGATTGTGAGGGTGGATCATTTCTTTGGGACTAAGCCAAGCCAGGAGTGCCAGGCCACTTGTTCTCCTGCTCTAATTTGTTGACACGTATGTATGTAGTTGGAGAAGACCAGGCTTGGCAACAGCACTTTGCAGCTTATAACTTACAGATGCAGAACTGCTCTGAATACAAGCTCTGTTTGCAGCATCAGTCAGGCTGCCTCTGCTCTGTTACTCCCAAACACTACGTGCAGCTTCATGAAGCCCTGCAGAGCTCATCCACAAAGTCTGCTTTTGTCCAGGGACTGAGCTTGTCTTGTAAAGCGAAACAAGAGAATACACGAGTCTGGGCGATGTCCCCTCGTGAGCACCGGAGACATGAGAGCACCATTTGCCTATTGTCAAACAGCAAGTCCTAACAGAGGATTTGCTCTCCATCCATCACTCAACTCAGAGACATGGAGTTCTGAGGGAACAAAAACATTCACAAATCCATGCCAAATTCAGCAAACATGTTTAAAAAAGAAAGGTGGATGGGGATTCTTGAAGTGGTTTAAATACATATTTTTTTACACTTTCAGATGAAGCTATTCTCTAAAAAAATACTGATATTTTCAAAATGACTGTTCAACTAGATTAGAATCATATTTCTAAGCAGCTGTTAGGGGAGGAGAGAGCGTATGGTGGTGAAATAATGCAAAACTTTGTGTCATGTTAAAAAAATAAGAATCAGTGACCACCAAAATAAGTATTCAATAAAATGGGGGGGGAAGTAAAAAGTGCATGCACAAAATTTATTTAAACAGGTTTGGGTTTGCCTTTGAATTCAGGTTTTTTTACTCAAATTCAAGTTTCTGAGCAGCTCTTTGTAGCATCAATTTATAAACTATTCTGCTCTCTCTGAATCCTACAAACTCTTTACAACCATAGAACTCCTAAGAAGGTAAATACATTTTTGCGAAACCTCAAAACAGCTCAAAACAGCAATAGATTCAAACTTTTCAAGCTTGAATTCCCATAAATGTATGGAAACATTCCAAAAATTGGATTCATTCCTGAAACAGCTACATGAAGTCACATAGGGCAGTTTGTGAGGTCACACAACAAAAATCTCACCACTTCCTGTGGACAAGCATTACTTCTGTCTCTATTCCACATGACCCTGTTTGAAGGAGGTGTGATTGTTCCTATATTTTCAAATGTATATTGCAGCCAACTGTATTTCTTCCAAACTGTTTGAGGAAGCCACTAGAGCATTTAAAAATGCAGTTCCATTCCCAAGAAAATACTGTATATTTGAGTTTGAATAATGCCTCAGCAAACACAAAGGGATGCACAGGCATTTCCAGAGGAAGAAGTCTTACATCTGCACAGCTGGATGCCCATGGCACATCACTTACAACAGTCAGCCATGCTGCTCCTGGAGCTGCTTTTTGCACATACTACAGGGTTAGATATATAGGACTGTTATTTGTTTTTTCTACTGTTTTGACAGTCATTCTGAAGCAGTATCTAAGTTTAAAGGGCTGTTTTGCAAGTCAGCCAATTTGAAATCAGATCCAAGATCAACAAAGCCAAGTCCTTGAAGGCACGTTTTTCCAGCCGACACACACAAATACACCTTCTTTTCTCTGTCATTAATTAGATCCACATTGAACTTTAAGCCTGGCTCTGCCATATGCTCACAAACTTCAAAAAGGCAGGAAAAGGCACAAGATTGTTCATTCTGAACATGTGCCTAAATTGCTATTTTTTCCCCCCATGTTTGCTGGGAGTGCACGAAGTTGTT
Organism: Sclerurus mexicanus; assembly: GCA_013396755.1. Taxonomy (NCBI): domain Eukaryota; kingdom Metazoa; phylum Chordata; class Aves; order Passeriformes; family Furnariidae; genus Sclerurus; species Sclerurus mexicanus. Next base: position 1,084,205 of record VWZF01000181.1, on the reverse strand, counting down.
TTTGTTACAGATTACTGTATTGTTTATGGCACTCCACATATAACTGGTTTCACATACTTGAACATTTAATTGAAAACAAACAAAAATTGCAGTTACACCCTCAGAGAGCTGAAGGAGGCCATAATAATGGGCATTGACCATGCTCTCTGATTTTCACTTGTTACCTGAGATGACTAGCTCGGCCAGTGTTAACCACTGAGAAACTCACACTGCATTGGTATCACAGGACAAACCAAAAGGCAAGTCACAGACGGCTTCCTCAGCTATTTTTGCAGTGCATCAGCACGTACCCATCTTCAAGATGATGCAAGCTGATGTCAAAAGTGTAAGATACCCCACTAAGCAGTTATAAGATGGTATTGGTTTGAGGCAAATAAGGCACAGCTTTTCCCTGAAAATCAGCTTATTGCCACTGGAAGACTTTGCATAGCAGTAATAATGCTGCGTACAGGCTTTGTGTTTGTCTATTTTAGGGTGAATAAATATGTACATACATAAATCAAGTTATATATCCAGTTTATCTGCAATGCAGTCAAGAACTGTATCTGCAGTACGTAAGAAAACACTCAAACTAGCTTTGGGCTAGACAGCTCTGTTATCCATATCAGTAAGACTGCAGATCCCTGGTATAGCCATCAAGGGCCTGCACAAGCCCATTCAGGATCCCAAGTGCACTCTCAGTAGCTCAAAACCCTGCTTGAGAAGCGTGGCTGCTTCCAGAGAGGAGCTTTACCACAGCTGCCATCCTTGAGTCTTCATATGGATCTGTTCTACCTTGGACTGCAATGAAGTTATACTCCTACTAGTCCCTTCATCTCTGCATCTTGCTTTTCCCCAGAGAAGCTGACCCTGGACATGTTGTTATGACTTCCCACATGATGCTAATGCCACAGTTGATCACTTGGACTGAAAAAAACAGGAAGTGGTTTAATAACTGTGCCTAAAAAATACTGGAAGGCTTCTACATTCCTGTTCCTTATAAACATATGGTCTTGCAAGATGATGCACATTCCTGCAGAACTGCTCAAAAACCCCCATAAGTGTTGGTGCTAGTGGTAAAGCTACTGAGGAACCTCACCTGAAAGTGCACTGCCTCACATGACTGGGTGTTCACTGGGGAGACATTCTGGAATAGTATGCATAATTGAAAGTCATACTTTGAAATAAAGAGAAAGAAAACAGGACAATTAACTTGTGTCTGACTATTTTGTCTTATGCAACTTGATGCAATTTCTGTCTCCATTTATTCTTTCATGAAATACATTTACTAGCAGACAGGAGAATTAACATACAGAACTATTGTAAGACACATTGATCCCCTCGAAGAAAATGCAAACAGATGGAAAATAAATTTTTGCCTCTATTTTACAGGAGGAAGATCATCTGCAGGTTGGACAAGATGTATGGTCAGCAGTCTTTCCATCAGATCACGATTACAGGATCCTACACACCGCCTTGCTGTCTGAGCCAGTAGCATAACTCCACAGACCAGACATAAGCAGCTCCTCACCAGAGGTGACCCTGCTCCTCTTGTCTCGGGTCCTGATACCAGGGCTCAGACTTCAAGTCTTTCTAATTGCTTAACACAATCCTTTAAGCGTTCAAGCTCTTCAGAGCATGCACGAATTTACATTCAACCTTCTTAGATATCAAACAGCAAGCTTCACATAGAAAAGGTTAGGATTTTAAGAAAGCCAAAGAATATACACCTTATATAACTCTTTGGAATGAATTTCTCATGTCAGTATTAGTTTCTATCACTGATAGAAGTGTCACACACTCAGTGTTCACCCCTCCCCTTAATTCCACAGTTATTTTGACCTCCTAACTCTTTCTGATAGTTCTCTTATCAAGATCAAACTTGAAACAGTCAAGCATATTTTGACACTGCCTTTGAGCAGAAAGAAGAGAGATTTATTTGCAAAAGCAAACTCAAAACTGCTTTCAGGGAAGTATTTTATGGAGTAGCTGCATCATCATCATCTTTTGTTGTGTCCAACCAGCTATTTCAGTAAAATATTGTTTCATAAGTGTCTTACAGAAACTTTCACTTGGTAAATCATGCTACATTGAAATTGTAGTCAAATTAATAGAGGCTTCATTCAAGGGAAGAGATGAGAGTTGTGCATGTAACAAGTTTAACTGCACTAAAATCTGGACAATAACAGAGGTCTGTCCATGAACACTCTAGTTAAAAATATTAGAGGATACAACCAACACAAAATCATTGTAACTCAACATGTTCAGTTTCACCCAACTTGATGCCTTCTATGGGCTGCAGAATTCATTTATCTATTTAAACACTGTGTTCCACAAGTAGTGACATTCCAGAGGCCCACAAACACAGATAGCCAAGGACAAATTATGAGATATTCTACAATTGCCAGAGCTTCTGCTCAGGTTTACTGCTATACCCATTTCATTATCCTCAGTAATTAACATCACTAGCTGGAATTTTTAATAAAGCAAGTGTGACTTATCTCACTATTACTGACAAAAATCAATAGCAAACTTAATGAATTATTCTGGCCTGAGATGATGGCCAGACTCCCCATGAATAAAGGGATGTGACTTACAACAGAACACAATGCCCAGTGATGAGAAGTAGTACATGGAGAATAAGTTACCAGAAATTAGGGCCAACCATATCTTTAGGTGATTTCAAAACAAACACAATTTTAATCTGAATTATTTTAATATCACTGAAGACAAAATTATCCCCAAGATAAAATGGCTTTGTTCATGGCAGCAATAATGCAGTCTCTTCCCTCAAGGAAAGGGAAAACCTATACAGTTTTTAATAAATTACTATATTGTCTGTTTCAGTTCTAGTGGCTTCTTCACAGCATACATTTGTTTTGATGTCATTTAGGCTTGTTGTTGTTTCCCCCTTAACCACTTTCTCCTCCTCAGTGTATAATTAAGCATTTCCCCCAGACTATGTTGCAAATTAGATTTTTAGTTGAGCCATTCTTTGCTACAAAACAAGAATGAATCTGGGGTTGTACAAACACAGCTAATTTATGTTTTATCATCTTCAGAAGAGACACAGCCTGAAGGAGGCCACTGCACTGCTCATAATGCTCTTCTCAGAGCTCATCTAAAGGGCTCAGACAGCAGCAGCCTCCACAAAAGAATTCACAGGGATGCTGGGGTGTGGGTGGACAAAGTAAGGAAAACAAATAAGAACTTAAGAAAATAAACGAACAAATGTTGGGCATAACAAAGCATGGTCTTGTGAACCATTGGTTTTAAAGTAGAGCTGTAATGAGTTTATCCAATTTTGACGTAACACAGTTAAAACCAGAGGGGGGAAAACAAGGCAAATTCTGAGAAACTTAAGCAGTCAGTTAAATAACAGTTTTCCATGGCATATTTGATGTTCGACATGCAGACAACCCCAAGAGAACCTCGACAGAACAGTCCATTCCCACTGCTGCATCTTTACTATACGGAAAACATTTTTGTGGCCTGTTCTTCCCCTACTGCCAAAAGCCATCTGTTCACAGGTCAAATCATTCTTTCAGGGAGAGGACAAGAAAAGCAGCCACTTCCTCTGTTCTGCATTACTACTCAGCTCTAACTTGGGCAGCGGGGGCTAACACGGTTTGGCAATGCAAAGAGCGTTCTGACAAAATATTCATTGAGGCAAGCTGTGCAAATGCCTGCTGCCAGCCGGAGACAATGGCTCCATTGTTCTGCACAGCACAGATTTGGGAGCAATTGCAGAGGGTCCAGCAAGGAATAAAAGGTAACATTTTTGCAAATTCAGCTCACTTTCTCCACTTTAAGAGCGGCTTTTCTTTTTAGGAAAGGATATTGAGCTGCGCTTGGTGTCCAGGCTCTGTTATTGCAGGCAATTGCTGCTTTGCCAATTTACGGTATGCTAATTCAACCTAACTACCTAATTCAATTAGGTAAAGCAAAGAAACATGCCCTTGATCATGTTTAAAAGGACTTGAATGAAGAATGAAGGTGAGAAACATGTGATGCTGGGTTATGGTATTAAGTACTTAGACATGCCTTGCAGACGCCTCTACTCCCTTCTCCCCCACCCCCTTAATCCCAGTGCTTTCAACAAGGGCCATGAGGCCAAGTCTGCTTTGAGGCACCATCGCAGGGAGGTGGGACTGGTCCAGACACCAAACTGAAGAGAAACACCAAGAGCCTGTTAGCAACGTGAAAGGACAGGACTGGGGAATATTTCACATCCATATTCTTTATTCTAACAGACCTGAAAAAAGTGCCTTTTCATATCATAAAGAAACAGGTACTTGCAACTCTTGTCTTTCAAATCCTGACTGGCAAAGAAAACCCCCACGTTATTTCTGTAGTTGCCTCCCATTGATAATTTATGGGCATGGTAGGTCCCACTATCCTTATCTGGACATCTTTATTCTGCTGAAAGGGAACACTGTAGACTTATGATCTCAAAAATAATAAGTTTGACCTAAAAATTCATCCAGAATACAAATTCATCTATTCAACCCAGCAGCACAGTAACTGCTCTCATGCAGGACCTAAAAGTGAACCTAAATGAGACACAAAGCAAACAATTAAAAATGAGCAAGGCCAAGAGCAGCATTCATTGGAGCCAAGAGAGGAAGAGAGGGAACATCAGTGCAGTGCAAACTACAACAGTGCGGGTGCAGTAAGTCAGTTGTTCACAAGACTTCATGGTCAGTCAACAAATCCCTGTCCAGCAATACTGCAGCCCTCTGCCTCTTCCCTTTGTTTCCACACTGTTTCATTCCCCTGACCCATCTCTTCTCCACCTGTTCTTCCAGGATGCCTTTCCCTTTTGCATATTTCCACAGAGTAAAGCACACAGATGCTACACAGTTCAAATACAGAGATTCCCCCAAGCCACTTCACACTGGGTAACTTCTTGAAAACAATTTTATGGGTTTGAGTGACTGGGTCTGGATTCCAGAGCAGATGTATTGGATGCCAGGTTCATGTTTCCCAGGAGTCTCCAGGCTGCTGGAACAGCCGCTCCCACACAGGAGTATCCACAGAGAGTCTGATGCAGCCACCAAAGGGAATTGTCTGACGTGGTTGCTGCAGGGGCCTCACCAGCCTCCCCAGGTACCAAGTGCCATGTGAGCACAGAACAGCCTTCAGTCAGCCAAGCACTAGCAATTTTTACAACGTACAACAGGGTGGAAAAATGAGGACATAGCTCAAATAATTTACATGCACTGAAATATTCCATAGGGTCAGATTTGAACAGGAGAATGTTCTGTTGGGAAGTGTCATATCTATTTCATCTAGCACAAATCTATCCTCTGTCTTAATTATCACTAACACAGGGGTCAGGCTACTTCATTTTTTCATCTGGGAACAGTATTTTTAAATTTGAAAATTATGTATAGGTAACATTTGTTAAACACTGCAGCATATTTCTTCTCATGCTTTTAAATGGGTTCAGAGAGGAAACAGAACCAGGTAGTGTTCTGACTTCAATATTTTCCTAGTATAAATGAACACAAAAGTGAGGGGTTTTTTGGGGGGGGGTTTTGGGAGTGTTTTTTGTTGGTTTTTTTACTCCTAGTCCTGGTGATCAACCTCCCTGTTAGATTGCATTTACTTATAACAGTTTTCCATTCAGTGGTGGGGAAATAACTACAAAGGCAGAAGCACCAAATAATGAGCAGGCCCTCCAATCACATGCTGAAACAAGTGAATTCTGTCTCCAAATTCTGCTCTTGTGAGTGGGATTAACAGCTCATACCCCAGGTCTTATACCCACCATACATCCTATTCTACAACTAAGTGCTTTCCCCTTTGGAATCAGTCGCATGTTCCAACAATTCCACAGTATAATTCATTGGGCAGGAGAAAAAAAAAAGAAAAAAGGAAACATTGACTATGATTGACAATTTAATGTGGGATTACGACTTGCAGTGCTTATTCCGCTGTTATTCACAGGCTCAGATTTGGCTGCAAAGCAATTTTCCCAGAAGGTTCAAAACATAAGAAGTCTCTTCAAGGGCCCTTTGAGCCATGGCAAATTAAACATGGGCTATTTCAGTGAATCCTACTTTTGACCAACAATTTATTTTTGTTAAACTATCCTGAACCACTCTTATGCTAGAAGCAGCCTACAGTCCTAAAAAACCAAGCTAGAAACCCATTTACCTGAACGCTTTTTTCCAGCAATTATGTCTTCTAAAATACATTCACAGCCCTTCAAAGCAGTAACATGAATGGTTTTTCAGTAAACAACACTGACACATCTACAACTACCCCTACATTTCTCTGAAGTTATTCAGCTGATTAATAGAGGGAGGTTATGCCAAGTGCAATAGCTCTTCAGCTAATGTCCTTAGCTTGAAGTTTACACTAATTTGGTCAAGACTAATGGGGAAACCTTGTACCCAAAAGCTTTCTTTCTCCCAGTTGAATCAGATGTTCCAACACAATGCATCATTTCAACCTATAAATTTAGTCTTTTATACCTGAATAAGTGCAGGATACCAGACCTACAAATACTGCTATGCAAGAGTTAACCAATCTCTACTTTTAAATATGAAAATCAATACAGTAAGGATGCCAGATCTGCAAGTCAGAAGCATAATGATTTTAAATAGTAACTGAAAAATAATAGTTTCTAAAATTGTGTCACAAGCCTTCTTTTGACACATTTCTAACAAAGCAGCAACTTGAAAATATTTGGCCTTAACAAATTGTGAGATACAGTTTGTTAAAAACCTGTGCTCCCACTTAAATTATGTCAACAGAAATACATTTTCACCATGTTAAATAACCATTTCAAATCAATAAGATCTTAGAAATATGCTTATATCTCAGGTATTTAATGCAGGGTTTTTTCTCCTCTCAATCTCTCCTTTTGTGGCTCCCAAAATCTTTCCCTCTGACAGCAGAATTGCTAATGAATGCAAGCTGTAGTAGGCACACTGTTCCAAGACTGTGAGAAGAAAGCTTTGGGGAGGGCACCTGGGTTATAACATACTCAGTCTGGTAACAGGCACTAAAGACAGGGAAAAACTAATAGCTAAAAATCTCAAAATGGATCTGAACAGCCTACAGTACAAAAAAGCCCAATCCTCAGGATCTGCTTGTCAGCCTAACTCCCATTACCACTATCAGTAATCCAGCACTACCCAGACCTTAAAGATAAAAATTCCCTATTGAGCAATATTAAACAGACTGCTTATTTTGTGGCATCTGCAGTGTCACAACACACATTGGTTATACAGTTCCCATGTGAACTAAGCCACCTTCAAGGCTAAAGCAACAGTTTTACCTACAGGTTACCAGTGTCCTGAAATTACCCCTCCAGCCTTCTGTGCTGCAACCTGCACTCCACGAGAGTGGAGAGGACTCAACTTTCCCTTGAGCCTGCACTTCTTTAAACACATCTTGAGACACACAGCATGCACCTGATGTGAGGCTGTTAGCACAGGGTATGGTGTAACAACCCCAGCATCTTCCCACACCTTCATTGCCAAAAGGCATCTTGGTACAAAGATAAGAAGGTCCAAATGAGCCAATACTGATGGAGCAATCCGGGAACACAGAAAAAGAATGTGTAATCCCTTATAACTTACAATACTTTCTAAAAAGCACTGTCTGGCTTTTAGGGTGAGAATAAACCAAATAAACATTTTGTTTCCATGCTTAGACAAAGGCCTTTAGAACTTGAGACACTGAACAGAGAGAAAGCAACTGTTTTGCACATTACTAATTTCCATACTGAGGCCAATTGACCGAATGAAGCATAAGGAAACAAGTACTACCACCACTGAAATTGTGCTGCAGGCTGGAGCCCACAACCCCAGAAACTGTCCGCTCTGAGAGGCCTCCAGCAAGCCATCAGCACAGACAACAGGGCAGCCCACGGGACAAACCAGAACAAAACTTCTACATTTATGTCATCACTTTCTACTTTGCTATCCCAATAGGCTGCAATTTCACAGGGGCTTGTGGACTTCTTCACCTTGGGCAGCGGGTGTGAACTCAGTATATATTGTGAAGTATTGCTATTGTAAAAAAACTGCAAAGCTTTGAAGAGACGCAGCAGGCAAAGCTGTTACAATACATGCTTAATTCACAGCAATGATTCCACTCCGATGCCACAAAGTAAGGCAAGCCAGCAGGAGAGGAAACCCCTACACGTAGACATTTCCAGAAACATTTTGAGAAGTTTGGTTTATGTATTGCTTTGGACAATGTGGAAACGCTTAATTTTAATTACCATCAGGGTGCTGAAAGCACAGATGGATGCCTGTTAATTAAAACTAGCACAGTTCTGCATAAATTCAAAGAAAAAAATCAAATAAATATCAGCCTCACAAGAACGTTCAAAGTAAAAAACGGTAATGAGTTTTGGAAGCAAGGAAGGAAATTGTTGTCAGGGAAAACAGCCAGCAAAAATAACAGACCCCTGCTAGCAGATGACCATCAGTAACAACTCTGTCATATCACGAAGCAACTTGTCAGCCAAGGCTATAGATTAGAGGGACAGCCAGAAGCCAGGTAGATATAAATGTAGGTATAGACCAGTACAGTCGGGTGTTGTCCGAAATCCAGTGGCAACAGCAGTAGTAATGCAAGTTAACTCTCCCGAGGCAGAAGCAGGAAATAAGAATAAATTTAACAGAAAAAAAATCTAGGGAACATGCACAAAACCAGAATATGCAACTAAACATTACCAAGAAAGATCACTGCTATGTATTCAATAAAAAGGCATGAAATGGGAAAGCAAGGACAATGAAATATGGACAGCTAGATGTCCCCATTAACAGTAGTCTGCTATATTTCAGCAATTGAGATACCTATATCCTTTCATAGTTAATTTAGGACTCCAGACAAGTGACAGGTTCATAGCCCTGAATACTTCAGTGTTTCAAAAATATCAAACAAGGAATATTGAAGTGGGAACAGCTTTTGCAGACTCTGCCACATGATGTCTTTTTGACACTGAAAACAAGGACATCAACTGCAAGGATGAATTTCTTGCTGGAGTCTGTATCTGCAGTCATTGGTACCTCACTAGAAAGAGGTCAGCAAACAGCCTGAGCCTGTAGTTACTTTCAATAAACACAAGCCTAAGATGAACCAAAATCATCACAATATCACACCTCATACTTGGCAACAGACTCAAGATGTCACTCCACAAACTGCTTCGGGCTATAATGTGTCAGCAGAGTCCCACAACAGCCCCTCAGTTTTGTGCCTTGCATTAGGTTTAACTAGAAAGGAGCAGTGCTGTTCACAGTACCCCAAAACAAAACTCTCCCTTCAACACTGTCTTATTCCAAGAACAGGCATGACAAATGTAACTGAGCTGTGTTACGGGGTCTGCATCTGAAGAGAAATAAGCCAAAGAAGAAAAACTAAATACACAGAAATGGATTCATGAATGAAACAAGCTTCCGTGAAAAACCAACAGCAACAGATGGTCTTGATAAGGAGTATTAATCACTTCCTTAAAATACAAAACCTGGAGGAGTGGCAATACTCTGTATGGGAAAGACAACTGACTTTACCAGTGAGAATTCCTAGTTACAGGCAGCACAAGAAGAACAAGTCACAAATACAGGATATATATATATACACACATTTTTATATAAGAGAATTTTATATTTATATTATATATAATATTTACAATATAAATTTATAAATAATATAAATTAGTGTACAGAGTCTGTCAAACTATTTCACAATAAGGAAATGCCTCATCCTCTTCTAAAAGATTTCTGTGGTTTTCTTCTCTACAAGAAACCAGCTGTAGTAGGACTGAGATATAATATCATGCCAGTGTCTTCAGAAGCATTAAAAAACCCCTATAAATCTCAACTGTAGCATCTTGCAATCTTACCATAACAGAACCACTATGCAAAACTAAGCCTAAGTAGGGCTATTTTAAGTACAGAAACTCTTGAGTTATAGAAATAATGCTGAGTAGTCACATTTACAAAGAACCCTAAAAAAACCCACATTGATACACAATGCACTAATTTATTCCAGTAGCTTAAACATTCTAGATAGACTTTCAAGACCAGCATTGTTCTTACTGATCCTACCCACAAACATCCTCTTCAGCTTGTGTTAAAACTTGTCTACTGGAGAAAGCAAGGAAGATACCAGTAATACAAAGTATGAGGCACTGCAGATGAGAAAATTAATTTTAAAGAGAGCCTCAAGGCAAAGATGGCAAGGTTTACGTTGAAAACTGCAGTCAGACCTCCCCAGTCCTGGAAACAGTATAAACACATCACTGCAGCTCTGTATTTGGGCTAATCAGCCCTGCCGAGAAGGAGGGCGTGTTTGCAGAGGCAGAGCACAGAGCCCGTGCAGTTATGCTGTTCCCGGGACCCACCTCGTTAAGCACTGCCCTGCGGAGGCACACGCTGAACGATTCTGGGGAACAGCCATCACTCCTCGTCCGTGTGCCTCTGAACAGAGCCAACCTGTTGCCTTCAATTGTAACATTTCGATTTTGAAATCTGAACAAATACAGCAGCCAAATAACCCACAAAAGGTCACAAGCCAAGAAAACTGAAAGCCTACTAATTTCAATATTAGAGCACAATTTCAGATCTTTCCAAAACATGGCATTTGTAGATTGTTTTCTCTCATCAGTTTTCAATAATATATTCATTACCTTTACATAGTAGAGGTGACTACCAACACATTATTTGCCAAATATTAAATTAGTCCATCTTTTAAATGTGGTTATTGCAGAAGTGTTCTACAACTGCTTCATCCTAGGACACTGTAGAGCTGTATGTGCCATTGGTTTCAACTGCACCTGTGTTGAGCTACTTTGATTGTGCCACAAATATCTTCAGTAAATGCTCTAAATAAAGGATTGGTACCTCAATGGTTCTCGCCTTTGACTCAATTTGAAGCCCTATTGCAGGTGACTTCCAAATTTCAACCATTAACACAGAAAAGCCTTTCATTAGCCTGCCTTGTTGGTCTCCCCATGACCTGTTAGCCATTAACAAGCTGCAGAGCCCTGACAAACTCACAGCAACATTACAGATGCTGGGACAAGAACACCTTCAGGAAGTGCAATCAAAGATGTGGCTGCTTCACTCCTGGGAGAATGATTACATTTTACTGAGTGCCTAACAGTCCTTGAAGCAGGAACCAATGACCACTTCAATCTGAATGCTCTGATTAGGAGGCTACAAAGCCAAGACCTTTCTTGCCCACCCTTTTCTGAGTCTCTAAGACCTAGATTTGAGATACAGAAGGCCAGGACCTTACCCCTCCCTCCAAAGTCTCCTTACACTGATGGCTAGGAATATCTACAGCCAAAAGAGGAATCAAAAGAATCTCCTTACTACTTCCATGGGCACTCCAACAGCTTGGCTATCTTACCAACTACAGATTGTAAACACTGCTCAGCAGCCCTGGGAAAAGAAATTGCTCCTGCACAAGGTGCACACCTGACGTGGCTCCCAAGAGAGGCAGGGGGGCAAGGCACAGCTCAGCCCTACCATTTGCAGGGGCTAGTGGAGACACCTCCCTATCAGCCTGCTGGAGCAGCACCTGTCTTGCCCTTCATGCCCACCATGGAGCAGTTAACAGCTTTCATATATAAGCTGGATACTGCACAGCCCCATTTCAGGGGCAGCCATCCTCATCTTAACTTCTACACCAACTATATCACGTGCCCGATGCCGGGGACCCTAACACAGTACTGTAGCAGTCCACATGTGCAAGTGTGCAGCACCCTAACATCTCATTTTACAGTACAGAGTTTCAACATCAAGCTTGCTGGACAAGTTGCCACCTCTGCCTCTGTCTTCCAGGCACTCAGTGCCGTCCTCCCGACACCCACACCTGTGAGGTGCACGTCCCTGCCTGCTGGCCATGTGATCCATGCTCACAAGATCAGTGCCATAATCTAGGTTCAAAGTAGACTATTTTTAACCCAGCGCCCCACTCACTGATCTAGTTCATTGCACATTACAACAGTTGTATCAACACAGCTGGTGGGGAGGGAGGCACAGGCAGAGTAAGAACAGCTGGAATTGCAGGAAACATCAGGTTACTGCAGAGGCCATGAGCTGTGGCTTCAGAGGTGACCAAGTGCCATGTCATGCAGTTCCATCCCCAGTATCTTCCTTCATTCTGTGGAAAGCCAGCATGACATGGGTGTAAAAGCACGATTTCAAAAATGTCATGATTAGACTATGTATCAATCAGGCTGCTGAAAAGCTCATGTCCCTGCAAAATGCTCAGACAGTATATTTCATTCCAAATACAGCACTGCTAAGCTCATTGGAAGAACACCAACCTGACCCAGGAGTTACACCAACTCCTTCAGTTTAATTATGTCTGGTTTTCAGGTGACAAAGGAGACAGCTTCACAGAGCAAGATCCCGACACCACAGAGTCATCAGGTCCCTGCTGCTGAGGCAAAATTTCACGTACCATTTTTCTGCTACCAAAAGTGCTAGAAGAAGTCAATAGAGTTTAAACAGCCTGGTTTTAAGGAAACAAATCCAAGATCTGTGCTAGCAGTAAGCTGAGTTGCAGATTTATCTCAACATCTGCTGCCACCTCTAGCTTTCTAATGTAAATTTCTTTACCGCTTCAATGTTTAAACAATTTTCCTCTTTACTGTCCACTCTACAACTCCATTTTCTTCACGCAGCTCTTAATCTAACTTTCTTGCTGATTCAGTGCTGCAGGGCACAGTGCCCCTGCAGCCCACAAACTGGATAGACATAAATACTGGAGATCACAGGGATCCTGGCATCACTTCCAATTTAGCCTTTTGAAACATTTAACCAACCAAGCCAAAAGCAGTGGCTCAAAGAACTTCAACTCCCCCTGCACAAGACCATCACTGAAGACCAGTTTGGATTCTGACCAGTCATCCCTATAAATCAAGCAGGAGACAACTCCATGCAAGTTAGAGACACTAATCAGGTTACTCAAGAGTTCCCCACTTAGAGCATCTTCCTATACTCCTCGAACACAGCAACATCAACCGAGGAAGACAGTAGCTTGAAGATCCTACTTGTCTTAGATCTTAAATGAGCCACAACAAAGGCTGATGGCAAAGAACCAGCTTGCATCTCCTCCACACTTGCAGCCCGGTTTCATGGCTACACCAAGCACTTGGACACACACATTTTGAGAAAGAAAAAAAGTACAGCCAGATAGTATTGTCAGAGCAGTGTTTGGAATTAAAATAAATGAGGCCAAGTTCAGAGCAACTTCTTAAGCAGCTCATCTCTAACCTATGAGGCAATCTCTCCACGCAGTACATGACCCAGGAGCATGGACTGCCCTCTTGCTCTGTGGCTGTCCCCTGTCAGGGACAGGAAAACCCAGAAGGCAGCACATCTGGCAGAGCATTCACGGGAAAAGAAAGGCTGCTTCAGTAAAAGAAAAGCTCAAATTGGTAGAGAAGAATAAACAATATTGATCAGAGAATGGATAGTACCCAACCCTCATATGGATCAAGTGAAATCAGGTGTTGCAAGCCAGTACTCAGAATTTCAGCCAGAATTTCTAATCTAGTACTAATGATTTGAAAATGCACAGATGTCCATTGCTGTGTACCAGCCTGCAAACACTGTTTGCACAAGCAAAGTTTAATCTCAAAAAATAAATATGGACAAAGGGAAATACTCCTGTTTACCAATTAAAAGATCATTTGCATAACTACCATCTGGAGTCACTTTTCCCACCCCCACAATTAAAAAGAATGAAGAGACCCTTTCCCTCTGTGAACAGTGGATGTGCCCTTAATGGCTGTTGCCTTTATCTTGTTTTGAGTCAGATACTGAATGATCTTTGCTTACTGCTCTAAATCAACTCGGAATATACTCTTTGATAGGACTGTTCTTTCTCAATTACATCCATTACTGTTAGTCATCTGCTTCTTTCATTTACTCTGGATCTTGTCATGTGCTCTTAACATAAAAGGAGTTTTGCCATTGATTTCAGTAACAATAAAGTGGGATAAAGCATTAGTCACAACAGAGTGTGGTCTGACAGCACTAATTCATAAGGCCCACCACAGATTTTCCTTGCATCCAATTTACTTCTCATTACAGTGATGGAACCCAAAACTGAGGCACTTCCTCCTCCCCTCCTTCCAAGCAGCTCCATGCAATGGACTGAATTTTGTGCAAGGTCCCTCACAAAAGTGCCAAAGGATTGTCCTGGGGGATATTGCAGACAAGGCATTCCTTGTAGGGAAGCAATGAGAACCTCCCCTCCAGTGCACCCACATCAGGCACTGTGAAAGCTTTCTGCTCTGGCTCTATTCTAACACACATTTGCATTTCCCTCCTAAAAAGGTTTACTCTTCAATCTTCTGGATTTTCAAATGCCTAAAATCAGAAAATTCGTATTTGCTGACTTCAGACCTCTCTTTTGGAATTATAGCCAAAAGACAAACTCTGCCACATAGATTAAACAGTATTTAATAAGCTACTACTGTATAACATACAAGTTCATACATTGCACAGTGCTTTTGTGGGATTAACTGTTGTAAAAGGCATTTCCAAAAGTCAAGCCAGCTATGTAGTTATTACTCAACTTTTGGAGCAGAATTCAGCAGCACAAGTCCTGTTCAAACACCTAGGTATATATATGTTGTTCTTTTCCAATAAAAATAGTGATGACTACAAGATTTCAATAACTAAAAATGCTTCAGACTTCTGGAAACATGAGTTCAACACAAATTCTTTTCCCCCTCCAGATTTAAGAGTATTTCATCAGAAGAGACTGAATTATACATCTGCTTGAGCAGATATTAAGCATTTCAAGGGCCTTCTAGAAACAAGTCAGTTTGTGACAGTAGTTGACAGAGCACCTAGTCCACTGTAATTCAAATATCAGTGAAATTTTACTATCTGAAGATTAATTTTCATATTTGGTACATCAACAAATGTTTATCCAGATACTGGTGTTCAAAACAATTTTCTAGTTGAGGAAGTTATTGACAATTTCTTAAGTTCTGCAAAAAGACTGGTGCTGGCCCACTGAGTGACCATGATAGTTTCAAATACTCCTTGGATGACAGGTATCACTTAAAGGATAGTTATTCACATTGCTTTTGATCCACAAATATATATGGCATGAAAACGAGTGACAATATTTGCAAAACATGTACAGACTCTTCTACTCAATCTCAAGAACGTATGAAGAGGTCTTATTTCACTGGGTTTTAAAAGTTAAATTCAGGTGACTTCACACAAAAATATTGTGGTACAGGAAAGCAGCAGAATCAAATCTCAAAGTACATAAAGGGAATAAATATTAAATGTAGGGACAGACAACAATTAAAATTGAATTACTGGAAATACTGTTATCCTAAATACTAGCTTTAGAAAATAAAACATACAAAATTTAAATCCCATGGCATTGGAGGATTGGAACTAGATGATCTCTATGGTCCCTTCCAATCCTAAGCATTCTACCAGTTACATACTGAACTTAGCATTTCTTCTCATGTTTTTGAGTATGCAAAAGAATTTCAATGTTTAGTATGTGCGTTATAAACTATCTAAAAAATGTATTTGGGTTTGATCTGTAGCCAAATTCTGAACCATGTTACATTTGATTTAGTGCACATTCACTGGAGTACTGACGTGTTTTAGTTCATGCTATCTACAATTGGGAGAGCTTGACCATAAGTAGAAAATAAACTACATGAGTTTATTACACCCTCCCTCTCACACCAAGGAGCAGTTACGATGAAAGTTATAATAGTGGAAGGTTCACAGAGATGGACACACAACTGTGCTGCTAGATCAGCATATGCCCCACATACTGATGAGGGCACATTATGCACAGAGCCAGTTGTCTGCAAAGCACTGGCACAGCACTAAACTGGGCTCTCCTCTCCTGAAGCCCATCTGCATATTTGACCGGGACTCGTTTGGGCTCCGTCACCCAGCGCTTTCAGTGGGGGTGGCACATCACACACACAAAGACCACGAACCCAGCAGATGGCTGCCAGTTCTCAGAAGATGACACATGTTCTTGTGGCTGGCACTCAAGATGCATTAAATATCATTTGATTTCACAGAAATTTGGTCTTGCATTGTTCATTAGGCTGCCATAGATATTTAGTACCTCACAGTTGGCTAGAAACAGCTTTATGCCACAGTTGTGTTCCATAATCTCGCTTTCCCTTATTCTCTTCCAAAACAATCCAAATAACCTTGGCTATATATAACACTGGAGAGTGTAGAGCTATCACATGGCTACTTTGAACTCTGCAAATTCAAATCAGTTTGGAAGTACTACCCTTTTGGGAAGGTACTCACGCCAGAAAGCTGTAAGCCAGAGAATCCATAAACCAGTCCTTCTCTAAGAAGGGAAATGATTAGGCGACATTTCAACTTCATTATCCATAGGAAAATTTTTGATTTAGATTTGCACATGACCAGATTAAAGTTACATGATTTTTAAAAGGAGAGGAAACCAATTAATAGCTCTCTATACCTCTTGAGCATTCAATATTCTAAAGCTTTATCTTCAAGAACCTTGTGCTGAAGAACTTGGGGACAGTATCTTTGAAACAGACCCCAGAGAGCAGAACTTTTTCTGTGGAAATCAGCTAATTCTAAGAGCTTTTTAAAATAAGTTTTTTAATTCACATGTTTTTTAAATGCACACCACTAACACATTTGATCATCACTTTTACAGTAAAACAAGGTACCATATCTCAAACCAGCACACTGGGAATTTTCTAGAAAATTGAGTAATGCTTCTCAGAGAAAAATTTCCAGCCAACTAGTGTTGGATTTGGCATGGTTATGAATCTGATGAGCTTCATTCAGAAATATTTGTCCTTTCCTGAACTAAGAAGGCCATTCATTTTTTCAGCTCTATCAAATAACAAGCTGATTTTGTAATATTACCTACCGAACATTTCCGCTTCCCATCAGAAGAGCTAAACTTGCCATTGAAATAGAGGTACTCAGTAAAAATCAGACGCATTGTCTAATGAGTCAGTGCCTGGCCCATTACAGCTGATGCCCTGCCTATCATTTCACATACTGAAACGCAAGGCATTTTGTGCTGAATATATTTAAGAATATAATACACAATCAAATCTGAATCCTGATTCATAGCAATAATGGCAGCATCCTTTTCAGGCATTTCAGTCAATCAATCTGCATATTAAAGGCTCTCAAGTTTTAACAGTGAAAAAGCAGAATGAAGAGACACGGCCCCTCAAGGTAGCACTTCAGTAAGCATATTCTGATACTAAAAACCAACTCATTCTGTTCCCATGCCAAAAATCATGCATACGCACAGTCAAAAGCATTATGGAGGGAACAGGGATTGGGCAGCATCTACCCTGAGGAAGCTTGACTTCTACGTTTTCCTTCAGGGACTCCAGGGGTACTTTCTGTTGTCTGAAAGGTTTTTATTTTACCAGCTACCAGAGCCAGCCTGAGCCAGCACTGAGGTGAGTGCCAAGGCCATCACTTAACTGGATCAGACTGCAATGGGCTACAGAAACAAATACTGCAAGTGAACTTGATAGATCAGCTGTTTAGCTTGTTGCTTCCACTTCCCAAGCAGCTGCAGCTTTTCCCAAACTCACTGTATTGACTTTCTGACAACAAATGTCACTACAGTGAAATCATCATGAAGCAGCAGATAAGAAAGCAAGAATGCCAGATCAGCAACACCAACTCCCACATCTTAGAAATAAATAGGAGCATTCAGGGAGCCAACTGCTCTTATAAATTTATATATATACACAAAATATTCCTAGAAACACAGGGCAAAAACCTCTCTTTCCTTACATGTCAAGCACTCTAGTTTCAGTGCATGAGATCATGCTAAATTTCTGCTAGGGCCAGAAGCGTTCCTCTGACCATAAAGCCCCATTATAAGGAGATTTGTAAACACTACCCCTGCTGCCTGGGCACAGACTGCTGTAAAATTCTACATGAGAGAAACTGCAAAACAATTGTGTGCTAGGATGCTGCTGGGATATGGAATAGTTCCACACTGGTGCAACTGCTGGGGCTGCTCTATGCTTGGCTGCAGAGCAAAGCATGGAACTTACAGAGGCATCTCAGGCAAGATGAAGTGCCAGTGACTGACGAAAGCCAAATTCAAGAAGCAAGGAAAGTCTAAATCAAAATTCAAACACACCTGGAAGAAATCATTAGGGATTGCAATTCCACTTTAAGGAGTGGGAGAATATAATTCAAAGACTGCTCAGCCTAACAGAAGGGGAAAAGCATTGTTACAATAAAATATGCTGTATTAAAACAAGCAGACACAAAAAGCCATATGTGTACCTCTTTACCCAGCCTCTATTGTAAATCTCTATCCTGCCATACCTCAACTCCCAGTCCTTTATTTAGAAATTTAATTTGATTCTGCTGCCTGATAAGCTCTTGCCATTAAGTGTAAAAATGAAAGTAATCTTCCTTTTCCTTCTTCATACATCATGTCTTCTGTGGCCTGCTCATGCACCACTTATTCCCTAACTGCCTGACATAAGCAGAGAAAAGGCTTCCTCTTTCTAGATTACCTTACAGCTCCTTTTTTTCCTTAAGAGGAGTTTATGTGAAAACTAAATTCCTATGAGTTAAGACCACATTCTGATCTTCATGCAATTATATTTTTAACTAAGCATAGATTTCTAAATTAAGAGTATGTTAACTAAATGCCCCCTGTGCCCAACCATGTCCTGATCCTCCAGCCACTGAACCACCTCTTGTACCATAGCACCTGCCCCCGTATGTTTATCACACAGCTCAAGCCTGGATAGGTGGAATGAAAACGTATATGTAATTAGCAACATTGCTAGAGCATTTTAAAAGACTTTCTGCAAATATGTTCTTAAATGATTGACTACTTTTGTGACTTTTTTTTCTCATAGCCATTGGCTCAAAACTCTTGATTATTCTCAGGGGGTCTAGACAGAAATCAAGACCTCTTGGACACAGGCTCCCTCTCAGGCACAGTGCCCTATAGGCTACTCATGGCTGGTTTAAGTCCTAATTGCCCCCATTTGGGGCTGTCCAAAATGCTCAGAGTTGTCCAGGAGCAGTGTGAACTCTTCCACACATCCTCATCATAACCTCTCCCTGCAGAGAAGCTTCACTCGTGTTAGAATGAATTCTCCCACACAAGCCATGAGGTGCCCCCCAGGGTCACACTGCCACTAGAAGAGTTAACAAGGTTTTACAGCTAAGTACATGGACAATGGAGGGGAGTAGATCTGCATCAGTGATGTCTCCAGTGGTCTGAAAAAATAAAGTTCTGTACATACATAAGGATACCAGTGTGCTGCACTTTTGTCACTATTACAGTCCAATAAATGCCAAAGATACATTGCTTTCACTGACGTACCAGAGAGATGAATTAGAAACAGTAATAGCTTTGCATAATGAGGGATTTACTGTTTGTGTTAGAATAACCATATGTCAAACAAACTTTCCAGACAATAACATGGCCTATTGTGCCAGACATGTTATCATCTCCTCACTGCCCTCCTTGCTCATCAATTCCCAGAGTACCCAGCACTGCCTCCTACCAAAGGATGCTGGTGCACTAATAGGCAGTGTGGGTGCAGGTAGTTTGTTCACCATCTAGATATTATGGGATACCTACACTTCTCCCTCCAAGCCTACCTGCATAATGTGGAAGCAGAATGCCCAGGGACTAGCAGCCTCCAAAGGGAGCCCTTTGCTCTCCTCTGAGCCCTTTACAGATGAGTCAGAGAAGAAATAAGAAGAGTAGGCATCTTGATTTAGCTTCAGTAACCTAATGCAGAACTGCTGGGAACACTTGAGATAATTTTCTTAATTATAGAACAGAAGTACTAACTAAATAGTTATGAGAGTTTTTTTTTTTAAACACAAACCCTTTTAAATGCATCATCCGCCTGTGCACTTAGCTCCTCTTTCTCTAAAATTATGTTTAGATTTTTCATTTCTCCCATTTCACCTTCCCACAGGGATAAATTCAGCAGCTATGCACAAGGCTGTTACATGTTGCCTGCTTACCTAAGGCAAGAAAATCCAAGGTTTACACGTGAGAATAATTTATGTCTATTGTTTTAGCCAGGAGTTATAGATTACAGGGACACACATTCACAGGGCTCAGAGCAGTCAATATGACTTCAGCTGTGAGCCACACACATGCATTTTCTCAGCATCTCCTATGCAGAGGCTGATAAGAGAAAATGAGAAGCCATTACTAGATGCTGTACCAAGATCTGAAGCCTGCAGTGAGGAAAAGACCATTGATTTCTTGATCTGATTTAAGGAATCTGTCTAAGTATAGTTTACAGGCTGTGCCACAGTCAAAGCCAGCTACTGTGAAACACTAAACTTCAAAATAATTCTTCGTTCAGATAGAAGCAGCAAAGATAAATTGCTGGCTACCACTCAGACCAAAGCATTTACCCAAATTATTCATTATGAAAGGACTAATTAAGCAACAGGGATCCTGATCATCTCCAGATTCTGAATGAGGGAGCAATGAGGAGACGAGAGCTAACTTGCGCAAGAGGGATGATAAGTCAAGGCAACTACGTCCATTTCAGAAAGCAGAGGAAGAGAAACAAGCACTTTCTGTAATTTATCTGCAGCTGCAGGCATGGGACTGGCCTGCCACGAGGTACACTGAAGGGCTCTATGTTGAACGCCAACAAGACTTAAAAGCAGTAAGGAAGCACATGCAGAGTTTTCTGTCAGTACACCTGTGCAAGGAACCATCAACTCCAAAGCCTCTCCTTACCTGTGGGAGATTTGCCTGAGCATTGCAGGTCCCTGAAGAGGTGGGCACGCACAGGAGTTCGCAGGTGTCCGGAGCCCAGTGGGGCACGATGCCTGTGGTACCGCACAGCCCACAGTGGTGTGCCAGCGTTCCATGGCACAGACGGGAGCCGAATGACCTCACAGCAGCAGAGCACCCACAGAGCACGAGCCCCACATCCCAACACCCCAGGCAACAAAGCCTTCCCACCATTTGGCTGCAGGCAATAGCCCACGGACATCACTGCTCCCCAGAGGCCCCTCACAGGCTCATCATTCCCCAAGGTACACCTGGGGCTCCTCGGCAGCAGCATTGGGCTGCCAGGCAGGAGCTCACCCCAGCTCCCAACAGCCGGCACGCCTCGGTTCGCCCACCCTGGGCTCCAGGTGCGCACAGACCTTCCTCACATGCCTCATTTCCCCCTCAGAGCCCACTTGACTGAGTACGGGCTTTGTGCCCTATTAACTCATTTATAACACCTCCCCAGCTGAGTTTTCTTCAAGCTTCAGCCTCTCCGTCTCCCAGCCCTCTGAGAGCCCTGGTGCCGGCAATACCAGGCTGCTGGTGCCCATCTCCTGGGCACAGCTTAGCAGACAGCGCTCCCAAACCAGCTCCTCCCTCACACGCAGTGCTCACTGAAGCCACGTCCCAGTGCCACAGTCACCGACGCTCCCCTTTCCACCCTTCCCCTACACGGCTGCCCCACAATGGCCCACCTGCATCAGTCCCAAGGCGCTCCCAGGCTGCGGTCCCTGGGAGCTGCACGGCCACCTGCATCGCTCTCCAGTCTTCTTTCTTGCTCCACCACGCTCAGGAGCCTCCTCGGTCCCAGCCCACGCTCTCCCGTGTTTTGCCGACGCTTTACACTGAAACGTGCCCGAGCGCGGCAGCCCCACCACCTCTCACCATTGCTGGGGGCACAGCAAAACCTCAGCACAAGAGGGGCTTCTGCCCAGGCACAGTCCCACAAGCTCACGGCAGCCCTTCCCCTCAGAGACACCTCAGGGAGCCGCTCCCCTGCTGCATTTATGCTCCCTGAAGCCCACCCCAGGTGTGCTCGTTCAGCACTGCCCACCTCACACAGCTGCCACCCATGAGCCTGATGGCACGGGGCAGTCCTGAAACCACAGAGCCAGCTGAGCCTGGAGCCCGTGCACCTGGCAGGGCACAGGCACAGACAGAAATAACGGGGGGCAGACCAGCCCCGACTTCTGCTCTATCCTGTTTGCCCAAGAAACTGTTACCTGTCTGTGGGGCGAAAGGGTTGAGCAGCACAGCCCTCAACTACTTTCAGGTGTTCCTTTTTATAACAGGTGTGGACATTCCTAATTAGCCCCTGCAGGGCACAGCCTCCCAAAGGCAGTGGTTGCCTCTCTAGTGAGGCATCAGATACCACCTCTCCCATTTGAAGCAAAATACAAGTGTGGGTGTTCGTGTGTGTGAGTTGTGCCCTGGGACGAGGCCTCCAGGGTTAAAATAACACAGCGGGTATTCTCTGGGCAGTAGCCACAACACTGCACTTTGATACTGCGTATTTTCACCTCTGCTCAGTATGAAAGAATGTGCAGTTAGGGACCAGATATTAAACTCTTACAAAATCAAAGTGTTATGGTCAGCTCTGGCTGCTGCATGCTCAGTCCCACAGAGGAGCAGAGAAGCACAAAGAACTGTTTCCCACCACTTACTCTTTACTATTGCACCTCTTTGAAATATGTGTCCTTTACCTCCGACAGTTTGGGCTGGAGCTACAGCCAGTGAAGCAGGTGCACGGCACGGAACACCCTGGAGGCCAGCATGCTCTCACCCCAAGCTCTGCTCTGGCACTCAGACCTTTTTCACTGCTTCATGGGTTGAACAACTCCCAGCATCTCCAACCACCCCACTACGGCATTGCCAGGGTCTGGTGTAGCCATCCCATCACAGAACCATTTAGGTTTTAAGATCATCAAATCCAACCATTACCCCAGCACTGCCAAGCCCACCACCAACCCACGTCCCTGAGTGTCACATCTACATGTCTTTTCAATACCTCCAGGCATGGTGACTCTACCGTTTCCCTGGGTAGCCTCTTTCAGTGCTTGACAACACTTTCAGTGAGGAAATTTTTCAAAATATCCAGTCTAAACCTCTATTTATGCAGCTTGAGGTTATTTCCTCATTTCCTAACACTTTTTACTTGGGAAAAGAGAGCAGATATAAGGGTGCTCTGAAGAACAAAGCAGGTCACGACTTGACCAGCTGAGGTAGTATACCTAAAAACATCTGCTCACCGAGTGTGCAAGGTGTGCGATTTCAGTAAATGGACCCAATAATGTGAGATCTGAAGGGCTGATCCCAGACCAGAACAAGAAACATCCATAGGAACCACCAGTGGAAAATAAGCAAATAATGAAAGCTGCCAGAAGTGATTCTGGAAGTTACATAAATACTAAATATGTCACTTTTCCATTTTATGTCTCTCATGATAAACTGTTATGAGACATGCACATAACTTGAAACAGATAATTGTTGATAACCCTGACTGGTGGGAGAAGAAAGCATCTGGCAGATGGAAAAGAAGAAGGTGCCAAGAATTTAAGCAGACTAGGGGGCTTGGAAATTTATGCACAGAGGTCTGAAGAAAGCAATATTTAGACAAAAATTCAGCAATTCTGTTTCTATCTATACACAAAACAAACTGGAACATCAAAAGTACCCAAATAATTATGAAAACGATTCCTGTTTGAAATTCATCTTGAAATTGTGAGCAAAACCAGCAAATCTAAAGCTGTGAACTTAGAAGTGAGGATTTTTTTCTGTATATCATGATTAATCACAAATGGTTACAGCACATAACATCATCACTTTTTATCTTCTATCCTTCAGGTCTCCATCCACGCTGCTTTTAACATGCAAATGCCTTTATTCATCCTCTCCTGACCTTGCTGCGTGGTATCATTTGTTTCTTTCAATTTTCCCTAACAGCATTTCTTTCTTCCCATTGCAGAGAAAAAGCAACTTCTGATAAGCTCCGCTTTGTGTTCCTTTCCTTTCTTCTAAGTGAATTCCTTTTCCCCCTGCTCTCCTCTTTATCCCTCCTGGGTAAAACAGGGGACATTGCTGGATGCAGCGTTCTAATTGTGAATCTGCATTTCTCCACTGAGATCACTACTCATTAGGCGTTTTGCTGCTGACCCTTCACAACAGCTGAGCTGCAGCCAACATCTATTGCTGTCAAGGGGAAGTGAGGACATGACCTAAGTCAGTAGTCACAGGCAAAACACAAAAGTAATAAATTTATGTAACATAATTAGTGATTTGGGGCTGGTTTTGCTGAAACATGATGAGGACTGTAAAACAGGTTGCTCTGGGAGATTGTGCAGCCTCTGTCCTTGCAGGTTTCCAAGACCCACCAGGATAAAGTCTGGAGCAAAGATAAAGCCTAGTTTGATCTCATAGGCTGACCCTGCTTTGAGCAAGAGGTTGGATCAGAAACCCCCAGAGACCCCCTCCAATATGAATTTATGAGGCCATGATTTCCAGAGGCACCCTGAAATATAACTCCTGCTGACTCCTGCATAATATTGCCATTCCAATGAAAATGGCACATGCAGATATTCTTGAAAATCCCACTTAAAGCTTACTAGTATCTTCAGAGTTCTTAAAATTGTAGCTGCAGAGCCCCTACTAGTCAGCAGCTTCCACTCCAACTGATGCCATTACAAAAAGGTTGCTCAGCAGATCCAACCAGCTTTCCTCACTTAGACTGACTTGCTAATAATTTTTCATTTGGGGAGTTCCTGCAACCCAACATTCATCTTATTTTTCAGCATGAATGTCCTATTTTCATTCAAACCCCATCAGAATAATGCCGTTATACCCAGACAGAAGTTTGTGCTACCTCACGCAAGCTGTCCTGGCTATTCCCCAGTTTTTCTGATAGGAACAAACCTACCACTCAACCTCAATTCCCTTCTCATCACGCTGTTTATAAGAAGTACATTCCTAGCTCAGACACTGAAGGGGACACCAGAGAGCTCGCCCACATCGGTGGGTGTAAATGGGTCCCTTACATACAGAACTTTCTTCTGTGAAGGAATACACCATATATTTTTACACACATTTTACATCTTTATGTTTCACTGCAGAAGCAGATGACTCTTTAATCCCAGTTCTCCCATTTGCAAGGCCATTCATATTACAAATTTTTTTTCATAGCTTTCATTGTATCGATGTGTGTGAGGAATGCCGGCTCTTCACGCATCAGGGGAAGACAAGACACCTTTAAGTTTTGCACTGATTCTCATTGAATTTGCATTGATCCAAACTCTAAACACTCAGTAATGCAGGCCCATTCTTGTGATCCTTTCATGATCTCATGATGCAAGGAAACCTAAGCCTCAAATTAAAATAAATACAAGGAAATGTTCCACTTTTCTTGAAAACCACAGTGTGTTGTACCAATTCTATGCATTTTCTTTGCAGAAATGATAACTTACGTGAAGAATCATGGATGTCATGGCACCCAAGAGCCATTATTTAGACACGTTAACAGAACTCATTTGTTGCCAGGGAATCCAAATAAACCAGAGAAACCTTATTTTTTTACTTTAAATGTGTGCAATATAATGAGCATTGCTGAAATGTTATTCCATGTATTTTTTAATTATAAAACTTGTACAGTTTTGTAAGATCTTGCTCAGGATCTCTGATACAAAATGCAAACCACATCTACAGACTGCCAGGATAACGAGTAGAAAGTTGGATACATCAATGGTGAACAGTCTCATGCTCACTTAGAGCCTCCAAATTAAATCTGCTTACCTTATTCATATGCATAATTCCTGCAGAATAATATTTATACAACACCCTTAATTGAAATGGCCCTAGAATAAGAACACTTTCGATCCATTTGATTAATAACGTAACATAGGCAGCATTTGCCTGATGTTCAGTCTGTTCATGTAAAGCAGCCCCACGCAATGTGACACAGTTGACACTCCCTGCTCCAAAGAGACCCATTCCTGCACTGATGGGATGCACAGGAGCAAAGCAGAGACACCGACTCTCAGAGCACCTCTTGTGGTGTGCAAGGGCTCCTGTTAAACATCCTTCACTTTCAAGGACACAGCAATTGCAAATGACAGGGGAAACACAGAATAATCTCACTACTCTTCTCATGGCCTAAAGGATGCAAAACACTTTTCTCAGGATTGATCATAACCTCCAGTATTTCATCTCTAGAGACCCAAGTTCTAATCATAATAGGGCAAATATGGTTTGGGGCTTTAAATTATGTTCCTCTTCCCCATCACGGTATGGAGTTTAACAACTGACAAATTACAAAGTGATCAGAAAAATAAAGAACTTCCTCCTTTTGTTAGAAACACTTAGAAATACTTGATCTAAGGATTTTTTCATTGTCAGCTCTGAGGTTAGAGGCAGCAGCTTGCCCACTTTAACACGCCTTGTGTTTTAGTTGATTCAGTGGAGGACAGAGGGTTTTCCTGCACTGAGTGATCCTTGCCATTTCCCATACTTGTACAATTTTCTGGCTTTGTTCACAGCAGAAAGCAACACACAGCTGCCCACTGGCCTTTCTCTTCCATCAAACCCATGTGCCAAGTCTTCTGAACAGCCTTCCTCCCATGCAACTTAGTGCACTGTGTACCTTGTGTATGCTATTGATTCTTCACATACACAAGTATTAGCTTCAGCTGAAGGGACACACGGTAATTATTAAATTGGACAGAAAGCAAACCCAGGCACTATTTTTAAGCAGAAGAGTCAAGTTTATTTAAGTATTCTGACCTCAGCTTGCCATCCCTTCTCACAAAAGGAAAAGCTCTTTTTTAACCATGTTCATCATCTTTCTGATATCCTATTTTGCCCATTATTTCCACATTTAAAACTTTTTTCAACTGTTTTTTAAAAATTCCTCTTATCTTCTTTTCTGAATATAAAAAAGGACTAAAAATAGTCTTTTAACTGCCAGTTGTTCACATACTTATTTTTTTAATACAGCAGTATTAAACATAAGGCTTAGCCCAGCAGCATTTTATACAAGCACGGTCCCATTCACTTCTCCTGAAGCTTTACTCAAACAAAATTGCAGTCCTTTATTTTCACAAAACAAGCATTGCATTGCTTGTTCTGTTCACCAAAACACATCGAGGTGCAATTGTACAGTATGTTGGGTGATTCCTTGCTGCAATGTAGTAGGTGGAGCTCAAATTATGGACCAGAGTCAGATGCTGTAACTCTACTGGCACAGTGTTCATATGAGTAAAGTGAAGCAGATGCTTGCAATGCAGCATTATTAGAAGAGCAGCGAGTGCTCTCTCAGAACAACACGATGAGCTTTTTAATACAATTAGAATCCAAAGGAGATTTTTCGAAGCTAAGTCAATTGGGCTCATCTGTTTTGCACTCCCAGGGGCAGTTAATTCCTGCTCACTTTACTCATTCTGAAAACTTTCCCAGAAGAGACCAAGGAATTCTGCACACAGAAATGACTGTGCTTCAGCTTCCAAAATCAAAAGAGCTTATGCCATAACACGCTGTCATGAAAAAGCCTCATTTCGAAACCTCATCAAAGCTGCACACTTAGGACAGCGGGAGCGGAGCTCCCAGCTCAGCATCCCATCCCGGAGGGAGCGGGGCCGGCCGTGGGCAGCACCCTGCTCTGCACAGGGGCTCCCCAGCTCCCAGCCGCCCTCTCGCCGGCAGCAGCACTGCCAAACACCCGGCTGCTACGCCCAGACACCCAGCACCGTGTGCTGGGAGCGGGGCAGCGCCGTACAGCAGTGGAGGGATGCAAAGCAAGCGACATGCTCTATAAGCAGATCAGACTTTCAAGCACTGCCCTGGGACATACTGACTGAAGGAAAGAAAAAACCCACAAGATACAACACAAACTGAACATCCAAAATCCAGTCAGCACTGCATCGAAACACGTACAGTGGTAACATAAAACACCTCGTTCAACAACAACACAACTACCTTAGTATGTATTTTAAATACCAGATTAAGTATCCCTTCCATTTTTAGCACTGCTGTCTGGAATTTGGGAATATATCCTAACAGGCCAATTAAGAGATCTCCCACTGCAAGATTTTATGCGATTGTACTGATGGTGAAGACGAGCTAAGGGAACAAGGCATGTAATGCAGTCATTCAGCAAGTGTATAGGCAACCTTATGCAATAATCTTTGAACTAGTTTATTAAATGTGTTTCCTTTTCAGAATAAGTTCAACATCTAATGCCAAAATTTCATCAAGAACTCAAAAAGCCTCGTGGCCAGTTACCAGCTGTTTAACTAGTACTAATACAAGAAATAGACATATTACACATCACTAAAATTTTCACACAGACAAGCACACACACACATCAGCATCCTGTTTATATCAATTTATTTTCACAGATCAATTTCCTTTTTCCTACTCGTACTCTTCACATTTTCTGAAGGCACAACATCCAAATAGGCAATGTAAAATGTACTTCCTATAGAAAAGTCTGTAGTCTCCCAAGAGAACAATTTGGCAAAACCACATTTGTTTAAAAACCTCAAGTTCCAAAATGAGCCTTCAAAGAGCAGCAGAGACCACCACCAAGACTAAAAATTACTTGAGGTGTCTGCACTTCTCATATGCAACACACCACTTTAATAAATCAGGACTTTTTCCAGGAAATTACAAAAGCAGAAGTAGCAAAATCTTTTCTTTTTTTTCTTCAATGATCAAGTTTTAGCGATGGGACAGTCTCTAGGCAAAGCTCCCAGAAAGAGCCAGACCACCATCTGGCTCCATCACAGAGCAATGACAATTCACAAGCAACGAGTCTCCAACCAGCGCTCAGAAATCAAATGCTAGGCTGGCTCCATAAAAGCTCTATTACAGCTATGAACACACAGCTGTACATTTCCTCCCTCTTCACACTTAAATATACCCTTGGACACAGACGAAGGGAAAAAATAAATCATTTTATGCATTTTTCTATGCTTCCCTCCTATGCCTGTTACCAATGAATGTCAAGAAATATCTTACATATCTTATGCATTGTTAGCACTATAGAATATATATATAACATATATAATTTTATTTTTGTTTTTATACATGCTAATGTTTCCAGTATGATAAATGTCTTTTTGAATCCTGCTTTTCTTGTCACACCGTAGATCCAATTCTATTTGACAGTGACTTCTGGACATACATGTCAAGACAAAAATAAATACTGCTGTGATGGCAAACGTTTTAAAACTCTTAGGACACTCATACAGTGGCACTTAAAAGACTTTTTAAATACAACAAAAAAGACAATAGTTAAATAGAAACCTGCTTCGACACAGCCATAAAACCTGCACTACACTTGTGAGATCTCTACTTGATTCTGTGAGAGCAGCCCCGAATCTCTGACCATGTCAAATGTTGCACTCCAGCCCTCCACCCATACCCTTTAAAAAGTCCACGTTGCTATTTTAAGCAACCATCCCCTCCAGCTGTACATAAGCAACACTGTAATTCCCAAACAATTGAGGTAATTATAAAAATGAATATCATTTATTATTTTCTTTTATTACTATCATGTCTGAACATTTGCTTTCATACAAAAGTCTGATTTTCAGCCTTATGTTTTCCAAGGGCATCCCCTCCGCACCAAGGGAGATAAAGAAGTGTTAGGAACTCTGCAAGAGTTTTTGTTACCATCTTCAAACCCACAAGAACTCCATGAACAAGATTTTGGTACAGAACAACTGCCTGGCGCTTTAGGGAAGGAGAAAGGGGCTTTACACATATTCTCAGTTCCACGTGATTTCTCTTTTGTTTTTAAAATCACATCTAACCCAATGCGAGGGGAGGGCAATTAAAAAAATAATAGAGAAAGAAAACAAAAAGAACGAAAGAAATCATCACATTACGGTATGTCACGGTTCAGCAGTCCGCGGAGGAGCCCGGGCTGCTCCCCCGGTGCCCCTCACAGCCGCGGCTTCCTGAGCAACGTTCTGCCGAGGTCCCGCACCTCCTCGGGGCTGCCGACCCGCTCGTAGCCCAGCAGGGCCATGGGCTGCTGGCAGTACTCCTCCACCTGCTTGATCTGCTGGTAGCTCAGCGCAGTCCGCCAGGCGCTCAGCGCCTGGGTCGCGTTCCGGGCCGACACCACGAAGGGCTTGGAGGAGTACCCGGGGCCGCTGGTCATGTTGAGCGCGAACTTCTCCATCTCCGGGCTGACCGCCAGGTTGACGAAGCCGTACACCTGCCGCAGGGTCTTGATGGGCTCGACCACCAGGTCCTCGTAGCGCACAGCCATGTAGTTGCCCCGGAGCCAGTCGGGGGGGTGCAGGGCAGTCTGCAGGGTCTTGGCCATGCTGCTGCAGATGACTTCCATGGCACCCAGGGCATGGTAGTCCGAGCCGCCCCCGCCGTCCTTCTTCCCGCCCAGCTTGTGGCCAGCGTCGAGGAAGGGCATGCGGTGGATGTGGGGGTCCCGGCTCCTCACCACCTGCAGGCTCTCCCGGATGAGGCCGTGCCGGGACTTGATGCGGGAGCTGGCCACGGCGCGGGGGTCCCGCACCAGGTGGATCACTTTGAGGTCCAGGGTCGGGTCCCGCATGAGCGGGGCGAGGACGGCCAGGTCGAACACGCGAACGCCCTTGATGACCAGCGTGCGGTATTTGTGGCACTCCTCCTGGAAGCGGCTGAGGCGCTGCGGGGGGCACTTCTTGCACACCCGGTCGTCCACCATGCCCACCACCTCCTTGCGGTAGGCCGGGCACAGGGGCGAGGAGCAGATGACCTTGTTGGTGGCCGCGCCGAAGATGCCGAGCGTGGTGAGGTTCTTGCCGGCGCCCGCCGTGCTGTAGAGCTGGAAGACGGAGAGGTCGCAGCGGTACAGGGAGCTCAGCATGTCGCGGGCCGCCCCCTGCAGCGACACCGCGTCCCCGGGGTACAGCTTCTGCCAGACGTGCCACACCGGCTCGTAGAGGAAGAAGACCTCGGGGTTCTGGTTGAAGAGCTCCCCGAAGAAGGACGAGCCCGAGCGCCAGGTAGTGAAGACATAGACCAGCTGCCGCCGGGCGCCCCCCGGCCCGCGGCTGCCGGCGGGCGGCGGCGGCGGCGGGGGCTGGTGGCGGGGGGCGCCC
>VWZF01000181.1:995534-1052730 GCA_013396755.1 Sclerurus mexicanus | reverse complement strand
CCGGGCCGCCCCTCGGGGCAGGCAGCCCCCCGGCAGGCAGCCCTGCCCCGCACAGCCCCGCACAGCCCTGCCCCGCTCTGCCCCGCACAGCCCCTCACACCCCTGCCCCGCTCTGCCCCGCTCTGCCCCTCACACCCCTGCCCCGCACAGCCCTGCCCCGCTCTCCCCGCCCCAGAGCGGGTACCAGCGCGGGGAGGGCTCTCTCTCAACTTCTGTGCTCCAGAGCGCTGTGTGCAGTCCAGTGTCAGCAGCGGAGCAGCTCCAGGCAGCACCGGTGCTTTAAAGACAACCACATCCCCAAAACGCACCCAAAAACGGCACTGAGCGGCAGGTGCCCTGTGGACAGGACACTTCTGGGACACGTCGGGCAGTGCCCTCTGACTGTTGTGTCAAGGCATTTTCTCAGAGGTTTCCCCCCCTTCCCCGACGGAGCTCAGAGCAGTCCGAGGGGCGCTCACGGGTTACAGAAGCATTTGGCGACACTTCTGGCCATTGCCTTCTCTCGCATCAGCGTGGCCTTTCCCGTCGTGCACGGAATATCCAAGGCCCACAGGAGAGCCGGGAGGCTGGAGATGCTGCAGGGCTCACCCGGCCCACACACGGACTGATCCCTCGGCAACGGAGGACACTGACGGGTTTCCCCTGGAATGTTTATTTTCTGAACAGCACGGACCCGACACTACAGCAAACACCTTTATACTCAGAGAGCAGATAAAGCACAAAGTCATGTCGCGTGTGTCTTGCCTGGTAGCACGGTATTTAAAAATGGCAGGAAAACAGTACAGTAGGGTGAAGGACCTAAACGTGTAAGCAGTCTTTATATCCTTTATCAAAACACTCTGCGCTTTTCCCCCCTTCTTCCCCCGGGATATAAACAGCCAGGCTGCCTCTCTGGGAAAGCCTGTAAGCCCCTTCCAGCCCCGAAGTGAAGGGTGATATCCACAGAAGGACATTCCCTGCTCGCTCCCCACACCACGGGCCTCGGCCGCGAGTGGCAGTGCGAGGGGAGCAGGGAGGGCCCCTGGTCTGAGACACCACCCAGGGATGTCACTGCCACCCTCACCCCGCCGTCCCGCCTGCAGTGATCAAACCACACGGGCCAGGCAGCAGGGCCCTTTCACAAGCTGCCAGTGGCACAGTATTAAAATGTCACTGTGGCTTTCCATGTAGCAGTAACTCATTAATAGCAGAATTTAAACAACTGCTAAATATTTGAGAAAAAGTCTCTATTTCATCAAACAGCACGGGGGAAGGGGAAGCCATTTTTTTACCTACAGCAATCCAGAGGAAGCGTCTAAAGCTACATTTTGAAAAAATTATTTGTATCTAGTTGGCAAAATAAATGCCTTTAAACCTGACCTGCTTAAAACAATTGACTGGTAACTTTTGAAACATTGTATATAGTGAAAAAGGATAAGCCTCTAAAGCATTTTGTCACATAAAATTCTTGCAGTTATTTTATTCTTCAGTTCTAATCCATGAGTTTTTCACATACAAGACTTCTGCTTATATCCTTTTTATAAAGATACACATCAAATATTTATTTGGCTTTCCATGCTCACTACAGAGGAAGTGACTGTCACCCAGCTAAAGCAGAAATGTTTACTTTTCACTTTGGAATGGTCTGTAACAGCATCAATTAGTCTATATTAGATGATGAATAACAACAGCAGTACTGGGACACTGTAGTTCATAAAGCAATATCTCCCACCAATATTGTACTGCAGCACTAATGCAATAAAGGACAGAGACTACGGGAGCAAAACCAATTCATAGCAGTGAAAATTCATTAAAATGTCATGAAGTTCAAATTAATCCCTGCTTTCCACTTAACTTGAAGAGAGATAGAAAATTTTCTGGAAAAAACCTACAATGCCAGCTCCAGTTCTTACACAATTTAAAATTTAGCAAGTAACAAATAAAGATAAGCAAACATTCTGCAAGTATAACATCTGAAGTGGTAAAACTAATCAGTAAACCCAAACATTAAAAGCAGTAATTGGATTCTGCACCTCCCCTGTATAAGTATCTATGCTGTGCAGGTGGATTCACGTACCCATGCAGAACACAACTGCCATCAAGCAGGTTCAGTGCAGCCACTGTATTTGATCCTCCCAGAAGTTTCAGCTCTGGTAGTCAAGTTATCACTTTGAGTAACTCAACATCGATGAATATTGAATAAGTTTATATGGAAAATATTCATACAACCAACTTGCAATTCACAACTTGAGAGCTTTTTTTTTTCCTTTAAATCATCTGCAATGCAATGCAAAGTATTAGAAACATATATGGCAAATGAACCCAAAAGAATAAAAACTTAAGCGGTAAGAGGCACAGAAAGTGTGTGAAAGAGGAACATTCTGCAGCTGAACTAAAACAAAAGTTGTAGACCACAAAATGTGAACAAAATTTATATAAAATTGAGTAGCTCTCCAAACTTGGGAAACTTATGAATTTGTTTAAGACTATATTTCAGTTCCATCACTAGAGGTGAGTGAGAACACGCGCAGTAGCATTTAGGATTGCAGATGTTTACATTTTGCATATGTTTACATTTCCTTTTAGTGCTGTGCATGAAGTCTAAGGTTATGTTACAGCAGTGACAGCTGATTTCCCTCAGAACACATTTCTTTCTGGTAATGTTGAATCCTTCAGCAGCCATTTGATTAAGCGATGGGTGCAGCAATCTGCCTTCTAAAGGATCCATTTCCTTTTGGATGTTCCTTCTGAGCAGCGCAACTGTCCTGCTGTGCACAAGCAGCTGGCAGGGGCCAAAATTAAAGCAGCTAATGGAAAACTAGAAATACAAAGCCAAGTGGAGAACCTATCTGTAGCAAGGTCCCCTTCCCATCCCCATGCCCCCCACCCAGTTGCTCTTTTACATTCACTTCCAGTTGCACAGGTGACATTTTCAATACATTTAATTGCAATAACTATTTATAAATTGTTTGTGCAGCTGAAGGAATTCCAAAACTTTGTGAATGTCCTGGGGATCCTGCTCTGTAGATTAGTCTCTATTTGACTTCTATTAAAATTAGAAAGATTTCTTTTTATCTGTTGTCTAACTGCTTTAAGTTCTAAAGAAAATGAAGAGATTCTGCTATTATAACCACGTACCTTTAAAGCAACAGGCACTGTTTCACATCAAAGGCTTCCAAAACCTTTAGCAGGTCACAAGTAGGAGCTCCCTCAGCCTTGCACATGAGGGCATCTCTGAACTCCCTACAGCCAAACCCATGGACCTGGGTTGATGACTGTGCTGGCACCCTCCACCCCATGGTTCGGGGTGCCCAGGAATGTCCCTTCAGCTGCTCAGGGCAGCGCTGCCCCTGGATAAGACCCCTGTCCTGGGGGGCTCTGCCTGGGCCCTGGTGTCACCTCCTGCTGCACTGCAAACTCCTGGGAGCCTCACTCACCTCCTGCCTCCTCAGGGACAGCAGGCAGCCCTGGATCTGGGCATTCAGATTATGGAGCAAAACAGCCAGCCTTCATCTGACTACGGATTGGACAAATTTAAATCCCAGGGAAGAGAGGTGCCAATCCTTGTCTAAAAATTCAAACAAATCTTCAGACAAAAGAGTGAGAATTCAGTTTGTCTCATAACTAAAATACAACATGCTATAAACTACTGTCTAGGAAACTTCTTAAAATTAATGCAATGCATCTCTTCAAAGCTCACAGAGTAACATAAATCATTCACTATTAACTCTTGAAAATCCTCAGGATTTGAGAAATAGGGACTCCTACCTGTAACTTAATTATCAAATTTCTACTCCATTTCACAGTGAAACCTTCCTGTCAGCTGGCATGAAAGATGAGCTCCCCTGGTGAAACTGAACTGCCTAGAAACCAGGCTTTATTGCAAACTTTTTTATTTTTTTAATTATCTAGTATAGTTACCCTCTGCAAAAACAGATGAGAATCCACAGCCTCTCAGTTCACACAATGGACAGAATTCAATTCCAGTCTCCTGTCTTAAATTTTATAGCAAATTCTTTTCCTGAGTCTGCCCAAGGCAATATTCTCCATTCAGTTAGTCAGCAGGCAGTTCTTTTCCCAAAGCAGAGGGAAGATGACCTAAAATGCCAGGGAAAAAATACATCACCAGCAACCCAAGAGATGCAGATTTTATGATGAAAATGGCCAGTATCAGCTGTAATGAAAACCTCTATATGTGTATAACATTCATCTTCAGCCTCCTGAGTTTCTGTTTGCAACAGTGCAGTGTTTGCTCTGACAGTATTAGCAGGTGAAAATGTGTGGCTAAATCAATCCTGAAACATCACAGGTGTTCTTCAGCATGGCTATTTCTACTCCCAGTGATGACTTTGGTGATGATTCTGATTGCTGGTAATGATCCTGGAAGTTCAATCCGGAGCACAGGCTGATCCATCTCCCATAAATCCAAACTGCACGCATGAATTTCACCCTCCTCTTCCCACGTCAGCTAAATTTTATAACAAGAACACTTTGTCATACAGAATTAAGCTTTCCTGCTAGGTTAAATCTTTCCATGGAAGATTTCTGAGAGCTTTACGCAGACCTTACACTTACCCTTTCTCCGTGCTCCCCTCTCCGCAGGCACAGTTACCACACACAGCTCTAATGACCCAGGTCTCAGACCCAGGTCCAGCCTCAAGAGCCCAAGAAGCAGAATCAGGAAACAGGTTCCACACCTGCCTGCAGGCAACCTCTTAACAAGGTCTTGAAGAGTAAAACTGATGGTCTGTGAAACAGCTAGAGGAAGTTCCCAAGTCCACCCAAAAGTAAAAACAGAACAAGGTCCAGGGATATCACAACATACTGTGTTTCTGAACTCTGAGTTCCAAGATTGTTAGTAACTGGGACTTATAATCTATCCCAAAGGAATACTCTGCGCTCAAACAACATCAAGAGTTCATATTTCAGCCTTTCCCTTCTTGTAGGAGCATCTGAGGTCTCTTCCCTCTTTTTGGTCTTTCACAGATCTTGCAGAACCTAAATCATCTTGGAGGCATTTGCTCCTCTTCGCTTTGACTGATGGGTTCAAGTGTCACTGGAGAACAGGAGAGGAGAGAGGCCCAGCCAGGCTAACAGCTCACTGCTGCCATGAGATGGTCCCAGTTCCACATGTCCTTCCTCCCATGCACCTCATCCCATGGACCTGCCCACTCTTTGCCTGCCCTATTTTTCCATGAGGAAAGCTGTCAAACAAGAGCGCAGGAAGGACAGAAAAGGAAGAGAACAAGAGGCGCAGGGAAGGCAGGAACAGGACCTGCAGCACAGAGCAGCACCAAGGTGCAACGCTGGCCCAGCCACAGCAACAACTGCACACAACAGCACAACATCACGGGCTCTGCTCCCTTCGCCTGGAGTGCCTACAAACTGCTGTGAGTACTGCAGAGCTGCTCACCATCTCTGAATCAGAGCAGCAGTTCCAAGTGGGAGTTTTCTTTGTTCAGCAGAGAATTATACGGACAACTACACAGTGAGCAGCCCATGCCTCATTAATGAGTTTGAGGAGCGCAGAGGTCACTGTTGACAGAGAAACAGCAGCAGCCTTTCCAGTTCAACAGCAGAGGCAGAACCAGCAGCAACCAGCAGAAGAGCTGATGAGGCCAAGGAACTGTTTGTACATAACAGGCACAAACATTGCTCTCTTCCAGGTTAAGAATAAAACCATTTCTGGATATCAGCAAACTGACAATTTTATTGTCGCCATTTGGAAAATTTTCTGCATAAAATACAAACCCAAAAGCAAGTAAGACAAAAAAGGCCATGTGAAACTACCATTTCCTCTTTAAATAACCACAAACAGAAAACTTTCCGGCTTATGACAGTTATACATAGAAGATCCCAGCACAAGATTAGACATCAGAGGTGACAAATGGCAGAGGCCTACCCATGAAAACTGACTGTGCTGACAGAAGCAGGGGGAGGAAAAAGTAGTATGCAATTGTTTAAGACTTCTGCATCCTCTATGGGAAAGAGATTTGGACAAAATTAAATTAGCATTTTAGTCATGATTCTTACAAGAGTGGTTTACAAACTGAGGAGCAGCAGCTACAGAATAGGCATGACCCAGTGAAGAGCTGAAAGTCTGGCAACAGCTCATGAAGCAATGAGAAAAAGAAATTTTAAATTACTACTGTGAGCTGTTCTAATAAAATACAAGTCTATGACTTCAACAGCCTTATTCAGAAAAGCAAACTGATACAATTTGCAGGGTTTGACTGACAATATGAGGTTAGTAATTTGATAAATCTCATGATGCTGAGCAGTTGATTTTAAGAGAAGATAACTAAAATTCTCCTCTAGGTTATTCCACTGATGCTTTCTCAACTGTAGAGAATTCACATTTTCAATGTAGACCCACAATAGCTGAGAAACATCCCTCCCCAAATTCCTCACACAGCTGTATGGAAGTGCAGCAAGCCACCTATGTAAAAACTAAATATCAAGGTCAGACCTTAGTACAACAATGCTTCTAATTTTTATTTATTAAAAGCATTAATTCCACTAAAGCACTGTAAATGCCTGTGGAGGAAAACCCCCCAAGCAACCTGCCTGAAAGGAGGTGGGGGAGAACACATGCACATGCCTAGTACCCAAACAATAACCTGACACTGACTTTCAGCCTCAGCTCTTCCTCAGACAAAACTATCCATGCAGCTGGTGTGCAAAGGAAGTCACAGAGTTTTAAAAAGGCAGTTCAACCCAAAACACTTCTGGAACACTGGTAATGAAACACTTTAATTATTGGAAGGAGACTCTGTGTCCCAAGAGGCTTTCCTGCACTGGGACAAGGCCCAGGGGTCAGGGCTGAGCCCGATCAAGCCTTATGGAGACACTCTCAGAGCCAGGACCAGCTCAGAAGGAAGGGATGAACCTTCAACCATGTACCAAGGCGTCCTTCACATAAACATCGGGATGTCCTGGAGCACGGGGTAGGCTTCACCAAAACCTGTCCAAATGGCAGTCTCTGGGAACACTCCGTGGACATTCCCTTGCCAAGGTGACCCCACTCTGAGATGGGCCTGTTTCAGGCTGCAGGGGGTGCTCAGCCACACTAGAACTTGGCTGTAGCAGGCTACACTTGGTTCCTCTGCTTTGGCTAAACCTAAAGCATGAATATTTACCTCTGGTATCATCCATAGGGCAGGGCAGGAGAACACAGTGAAGTGTTACCCACTCATGCCTCCTTCCCATCCCAAAGCAAAGGGCTGAACACCGACAGACAGAGGGGTCTCAGAGGATAAGGGGCTTTCTCTTCCTCTCTGAGAAACACTGGACCACACCTCCCCAGGTCAGGACTTCATTTCACATGGATTCATCTGCATGCTACTTCCTGAATCCCAGGATTGATATTTACATTACCCTGCTCACCATTTCACCCCAAAAGGCTGAAGAAACACAAGTCACACAGTAATGGCACACTGAGACTGTACCTTGTCACTGCAACAGGACCTTAAGAGAAGTAAATTTCACAAGAAGCCTAATTTTAAGTCTTCAGTATTAAGTTTGCATCTTTTACATGAGATTTGTTACCAGATGCTGTCTCCTTCATGCTTTTCTTTGTGGAAAAGCCAAGCTATAAACAAAACTACAAAAGCAAAGAAAAAATCAGAGTACGTAGGATCACAAGATGCTCTTTCTACAGGACAAAAACCCAGGAATCCAGTTAAGGACACAGATTCTTAATTGCTCTTTAGAGACTCTTAGGGAAGAAACAGCTGTTCTAGAGCCCAGGACACGAAGCAAAGAACAAGAGGTATGAGAATGGTATTTAGAGAATAGATGCTGAAAAAAGGTATTGTGTAAAAAGTCTAATGCACTCCTTTAGCTCTCTAGCTACTTGGCTTAAGCCTTTTATAATCACTGATGAGAATTTTATAAAAGCTGAAATAAAAATTAATTATTGAAAAGTACCTGAAATGATGAGTGATTTTCTACCCTGAGGGCTTTTAGCTATTAAATGAAATATACAATTGATTCTGCACATAGAATATTCCTCTGGCAAACCATCCTTAGTCTTACTTGACCCAGAACATTGACATTTATCACTCCTCCACTTACAAACAGCTACAACATAGAAGTAATAAAGAAGTTAATTGGATCTGAAGTGATTGATTTCCCACTGCACAGTCAGGATGCTCCCTGTCCCCAACTGATTTTAGTAACTACTTTTTGCTCCAGAAAACCTCATCTAATGTGCCAGGTGTGAACACATACAAGTTAAGAAAAAAATACATTTGTTTCCAATAGTTTAGCTACCAAAATCTGTGCATCTGAAACACCTAATGTTACAGGGAGAAAGGAAAATATAAAAAATAAACTGCACATCTCTAAAACAGATTCTTTATAATGTAATACGAGCAGATAAAAGGTGTATTCTTTTCTCATTATCAATGCATCTATTCAATATGCATTCTAAGAAAGTCTTTACAGTACACATGCATTCTCCCTATTTTCAGTGTTCCAGATCATCTTGGTTCTCATTAGCAGAGAGAACTGTCCACTTCATTCGCACATTTGCAACAATTTATATAATCTTATAACAATGTCTCCCATTAGGAAAAAACCAGAGAAAATATATGTTTTTTTTCTCAAAAGACCTTTTAGATCCTGCTTCTGAAAGTGCTGCAATGAGGTCACATACAAGTAAGGGGTAAGATTTTTCCCCAGCACATTTACAAATCTCTGACTGTGCAAAGCCTGTGGACACCCCAGTGTAAGAGCAGGCCCCCGTCCAGCACTCTATGCCTGGAATGAAGCACAGCTTTTGCTTTTACAAACAGTTCAGGAGAGGACAGATCCCTTTAATTTTATGTTTTCTATTACAATATCCCCACACCTCCACATATAAACACTGAACCCTCCCCGTTCCTCATCCCTCCCCCTCTCCCACCCACAAAGGTTGCACGGCAAGACACCAGGGTGAAGCAATTTAAAGCCATACCAATGCCTAACACACAGAACAGATCAGGAGAAGCATAAGCCTTTCTCATGAAAAGAAAAACAGTTAAACAGCCTCTAGATTCAAAAATATTAATAAATATGCAATAAAAAAATTAATTTGTCCCAGTTTGAAGAATTCCCACAACAGAGGAACAAATTCAATAAAAAAATGTAAGACCTGTCCTTCTGGAGTAAAAACCAACTTTAGAAAACAAGAGTGTACTGTAGGTTGCAATTACTGTACCTATGCTTAGGAAGTTCCAGAGCCTCGAGCTTGCTGTCCCTTTTGGTGTTCCCCATGTGTTCCACAAACCTGGCTTGTTACTGAGACATGGTATATATGCTATGCATAAACATCCATATGATGTGTCCTTGCAGAGGCCCTTTCTTAAAAACGAACAAAAACATCACTCTGGTGTTACAAATACTCCCTGCAATTAAAATGGAGAAATAGGAGGCAAAGATTTACTTGTAAAGCTTATCAGAGTAAGTACCAGACTGTTCAACTGTTCTCAGAGCACAATCTCACAGCAGGAACAAAAACCCATCCACTGCATTCAGGTGCTTTTATGTGGAGAGTCAAAGTAGTGAAAATAGGAACAGAACTACACTACACTGAAAGATCCAAGCACCACAGTCTGTCTGAAATATACAGTACTTCCAAACAAACTCTGCGTTCCCTTCGAGATCCGTATCACCAGTGGGGCAAGAAAACAACATCTTCGTTTTCTGTTCAGATTTTATTTGAAATCTAATTCAAATTGTCAAAGCTACAAAAAGGGGGAACATTTGAGTTATTTCTGCTATGTCACAACATTCTAAAACAAAATATCACTACTGCCAGCAGATCAGTTACACACATTTCTGATGAAACTTCTAAACACAAAAATGTTTCTTTTGGGAAATAGTCACAATGAAGATATTTGTACAATATAAAACAATGACAGGTCTACAGATGCTGATACTCATGAGTATACACGTGCATTCACAAAAAAAAAAATCAGGAATGCTTTTTTGTTTTTTAACAGACTGTTCAGGCACAAAAACAAAACCGCATTTCCAGTAAGTGACAGCATCATAAAAAATATTAACATTGTCAGTGTTTGCTTTTCTTTGACTTCTTGTGAGATCTGTGAGGAGAACGGGACTGAGACCTGGATTTTTTCCCTGACTTTTTAGGGGATCTGGATCGTGATCTTCTTGATCTTTTGGGTGTCCTGGAGCCAGATGGCGACCTACAAAAAACCCAAGGTTTTCTGTCAGATACTCATTGATAGCAGCATCTCTTTCTGCCGTTATTTGGCATTCATTTATTGAGCCAAACAAGGCGGAAAATGTTTTTCCCCAGTGAGCAGAAGTAATAGAATGACACCTTGCTTTTGAGAAAAAGGCAATCTTTGCACTGTAAGGTTTCCAGAGTATTTGGGGCTTAACTTCAGTGCTTAGAAACCACACAAAAAATTCATCAATTCATGCCTTTACACCCACATCAAGAATTCACAACCTTCCACATAAGCCTCAACAACCATGGCTCTTATAATAATGGCAGCCTATGCCCATATCGAAATGAAAAATTTATTGTGTGAAAACTTAAAGACTTTTGATTCTCATCAAACATGTTCAGTTTGCCATGTAAGCCCACAGAAAAAGAACAGACACTGGATGAACTTACTGTCACCTAACCCACACCTAATACACTGATCTAATATAATCAAAATCCAATGACTATCGTATTAACTTTAAAAAAAACCCCTCCAATACTTTTCTACTTCTATTTGAAATCCTTACTTATATAAGCACAAGAATCTGATTACTGTAAATATGTACTACAATTTTCTCAAGAGCATCAAAGGAATTTTCCTCAGCATGACTGAGAAATTTTATATCAGTAGGATATTGTACACCTCTAAAAGAAGTTGGAGCTGAACTTTTGAGTTACAGCAACATCAATACAAAAATAAAATTTCACCTCAAGTTTAACATTAACTAGAGACAAATATTTTGTCAGTCTGGAGATTAGGAAATACCTAGGTCAAAAACAAAACCCCATAAGCAGTATCTAATCTAGATTTTTTCCTTCAACAATGGGAGAGAGAAGCTTCATGTAAGCTAATCACTGATGTGAAAGACTGCACACTCACTGTAATTTCAGTGGTTCTACAGCCGGGGTACAGAAATTTTAGAAGAGTTACAGAAGATTTGTCCTTTG
This sequence comes from Sclerurus mexicanus, assembly GCA_013396755.1. Classification (NCBI taxonomy): domain Eukaryota; kingdom Metazoa; phylum Chordata; class Aves; order Passeriformes; family Furnariidae; genus Sclerurus; species Sclerurus mexicanus. The sequence continues at coordinate 1,041,584 of VWZF01000181.1, read as the reverse complement.
AAAATAAAAAGCTGAGAAAGCAGCACAGTGCCCTGGCTTAAAGCTGCATTTCTCCAAGTGATCGCTACACAGGTAAACAAAACCATTATGAGAGAAAGGACCTGAGTATCAAATGTGCCCTGCTAAACAACACACACCCACAAAGCCCAACCCACACACCCCTCTGTACTTCTGAAAGGGAGAAGATACCAGCTTACCTCTTGCCCTTTTTACTGACATCTCTGGGAGAATCTTTGTGTGACGACCGGGATCGCGAGCTCTCTTTGTGGGACCGTTCCGAGCGCTCCGAGCGCTCCGACTTGGGCGAGGGGGACTTTGCTCTGCGGCTGCCACTGCTGCGGGACGGGCTGGGGGACGCGCTGTGCCGCCTCTTCCTGCGGGCACGCGTGCCATGCACACACACAGGGAAGGAAAGGCAGGGTAAGGAAACTTAGTCCTTTCTGGAGAGACTGGCTTTGGCCAGTCTAATGTTACATGCATTTTACCATATCTACACTTAAAACCCTGGCAGAGTTTGCAGTGTAAGTACTAGAAGATCAGAGCGTACAATCAACTAGCCCAAACCCAGCTGTTCAGAAGGATTTGCACTGAGATGAGCAACATTTAAACCATACCACTACTTGTGGTCTGTCCTCAGTAGAGTTTCTGACTAATACACTGCAGGCAATTCACTGCTATGAGAGTAAACTGCTATAAGACCCTGTTTGCAACTGGTCACCATTTTACATTTCCTCGGGGCATGAATGAGCCAAAAGGGGATTCTGTTCAAAGGAGCACAGTAGCCCTCTTGGGGCAGGATAAAAATGACAATTCCTTTAAAATTATGAAGCATGTTTTAAAAGCATGTTTTAGTAGTGGGTATTGTTTGTTGTTGGGTGTTTTTGTTTCATTTGGGTGTTTCTGTGGTTTTCTTTTAAACTAAGACATATGATACAGTGTAATTTCAAAGCTGCCATTGAATACAAAGACACTGAGGTTTTTCCTCTCATCCACTTTACTCCAAGGAAAGCCATACCTCTCTTTTCTTGTGGGTGTGCATTCCTCCTTTTCCTTCTTATCCTTGGACCTGGTCTCAGACTTTTCCTTGTCCTTTTTGTCTCTGTCCCGTTCTCTTTCCATCTCTTTTTCTTTTTCCTGTATTAGTAGAAATATTCATGATTTCAGTTGAGGTGTGACTAATTATTAAAGACAATCAAGCTAATCACAAACAGCATAAAAGCACTGAGCGCTGATGGAACACAGCACATGATCTGAACTAATGGTCACACCATCCCAGCTCTTCCAACCTTTATTCCTGCTTTGTATAGAGCACAAACATTAACTGTAACACACACGCTAATGTCAAAGATGTCACCCTAGGTGAGAAAACCTGGGTATCTAACTGGAAATGAATACTCCTCAATTTTACAGATTTCAGGGAAATATTATAGCTGTAATAAGATTTTCTAAAAGAAAGTAAACATTGAAGAATACCAGAAATCTCTTTCTACTTAAAACATAAGCATTCATCCTCATTAATCCAGACTGAAAATTGAGATCTCATAACTACAAGATATTTAAAGACTAAACAAAAATAGAAACAAGATTCTGCCATGACATCAACTCTGTCAAAAAATCCCAACTACAGTCCATTTCTGTGTACCAACAAGACCATTTTGAAAGAAAATATATACCCTGAGCACACCTAGTCTGTCTGTCAAATAGAAAATTAACTATAGAAAAATGAACCTAAGCCATCAACAAGTCTGAACACAGAGATCAAGAAATGAGATTTTTAGTACTGGCATTAAAAAAAAATCCTTTCACGGCAAAAAATAAACAGATATTCCCTGCATACCCCATAAAGAAGATAAAGAAGGGGTGATTTAGCTAAATGGAAGAAAGTGGGGAGGGAACCAAAAAGAAAAAAAAAAGCAGTAGAGGGAGAGGAAATAACACCAGTGCAGGAAATACCAGAACAGCTACACTCCTCTAGTCTCACATTCTCTTTACACAGAGGACTTACCAGTAAAACTTTAGTGTTCCTTATCATTATACCTATTATTGCAAACTACTGTTAGATACCACTAAAATCACTGCACTCTTAAAACGTGCCTGGCTTATTTGATAACACAACTGCTGCTTAATACTGTTCTTTCTCTTCCTTGGGAAGCCTTTAGCACAACAGATGAATTACTAAAAGCAAAATGGAAAGTCTGATGAACATCTTCAATCGACAGCTCTTCCTTTCCTTTCCCACACCTAACAGTTTGCTTCATGCAGCAGATCTGGAAGTAATCTCCAAGGTTTCTATGCACTCCATCATACGCACCTGTACAGTGTGAAATACTACAGTATTTTGATTTAAAAGGGAGATAATAGGTATTCTGCAGAAAGCACTTGGACTTGAAACATGCAGTTTGACATTATAGTAGTATTTTAACAAGAAGCATGTGTTGTTACATTTAATGCCACCTTACATTTGATAAACTCGATACAAGCCTATCACAGAATCAGAATCAAACATAAAGAATAGTTCTTACCCTCTGGAGCAGCTTGTCTCTATAGTGTTCAACCTGTTCCTGAAAACTCTGGCCTGGTTTCTTGGGTCTTTTCCCAGACTCTAACTCATCCTGAAACTTCATCACCTTAAGCTGTGAAAATAATACTGACCATTAGGTTATTGGGCTCATTATTATCCAGTTAGGCAGGTGGCTGAAAATGAAATTTCCATGATTTATAATCTGTGTTCTTCATTCCTTTTAGACAAGCTTGTGCACTAAGAGATACTAAATTTATTTAAACTGGATCAAAGTCACAAAACCGCACACTCATCTGCAGGCACCTGCAGTTGTTCACAGACAGAACTAAAAATAGAGGGATTTTTTTCTGTTGTACTACTGAATTCTGTTCTCATCATTAGAACACTGCACCCTTGTATTTTTTTGGTCATTATCTGTTTGGTTTTTAACTTTCAAAATGAAATCATTTAGTGCAGGTGTCACTGTATTCTTTCAACTTCTCTTCTACTCCAGGGTTCCCTTCAGAAACTGACTTTTTTCCATTTAACCCCAAATATAAAAATCAAATGACTGACACAATTAGGACATAAAACAAACACATCTCTTTCTCAGGGCTATTTGCACAGAGTGGCTGATTTGAAAGAACTGGTTTTCACTAACATAATACTTTTTCATGTGCTACCAAGCTTAGCAATAAAATTCAGTTCACAAGTGCTGCTAAATGTAACACTAAATTTACTGCAGTAACCCCAACAGAGTCACAAAGTCAAACAAACATCAGAATTTTTCCATGTGTTCTTTTCAGGGTGTTTTTGGTTTGGTTTTTTTTGTTGTTGTTTGTTGGTTTGAGGTTTTTTGTTTTGTTTTTTTTATCTAGATGCACTCAAACCTTTCTCCAAGTTGATTCATATTGTGAAACTTCATTCACATCTCTTGCCAATTCTTCATTCCCAGCAACATGCCCTTGTAGAAACAATGCCTCAATTTTTTTGAGAAGGTCCCTCTTTTAGGCAGGATGGGAAAGACCTTGGTAATAAGTTGAATTTGTCAGCCCTCTTACAAATACTTATGCTCTGACCCTCCTGCATTTCCTGTTTCAATACCAACCTGCACAGCTGTACACATGAGTAGATTTTTCCAGTGCTCAAGGTTTTATTTTTAGTGAACACACAAAATTGTTTTCTCTTTAGAAATACTTAATTTTTCCACACTGAAAACACACAAAGTAAAAGACTTTGCAACTGGGTCCATTTCGATTATCTGAAAGGATCTTATTCTCAATTCCCTAATATGAAGGAGGCACAAAATCAAACTCTAAAGGTTTCTTCTTTCCTTTTTGAACTGTAAACTGATTCCTTCTAGAAAGATGTTGTGGGCAGCGGGAATCAGCTCTAGCACAACCCCTGGAAAAGGCAACTGAGTGTTAAATGCTGAGATGCTGAAAACAGCTAACTACAGAAAGATCAGCCTCTTCCACCTTCCTTCTCTACTCCTGCACTCCTAGCACAGGATTCCCCTTCCACCCTGCCCTTGCAGCAGCTGCAGTGCTTGGCTGAGCCTTCCATAAACCAGATCAATGCACTATCCCAGCAGTAGCCCACCCTTACCCCCAGCTTCAATTTTCCCTCCATTAGTGAGATGTACTGGGTCAGGCAAAGAATGAGCAAGCGGCAGAGCTCACATGACCAGGATGTTCCCTCACCCAGCAGAGGTGAGCAGTTAGATCTCATCAGCTTATCCTACACCTTCACGTATAGAGGCGTTTGTTATTTGCTCTAATACACCACCACTGTAACTGTTTTAAAAGAAAAGGAATTACTTGGGTTCTAAAGTCAACACAAGAATTCTCTAAAGAATTACACCCAGAATTACCCTATGAACCTAAACACCTGGTTATTTCCCTCCCCTGTTTCACTATTCATCATACACTGGCCAGAGTGAACAACCTTCTTACGATCTTTTCATGTAGAGTACAAGATGCTCTTCTTCCTACCACACAGCTCCAGATACTTCCCCAGGAGAAAGACAGCCTTAATACTTAAGCTTAAATCTGCTAATTCATCTAACCAATGAACTTTGTAAGCATTTCATTTTATAAACCTGCATTCAGAAAGAACCAAGATATTCTCAGTGCACTGGTTATTTTTTAACTATTCTTGTCAAAGAGACCAGAACTGTTAAACCTGTACATTCTTAGGAATAAATACACTGACTTTTAATCTGGACTATCTCTGAAGTCAGCAATATACAGGATAAAATATAAGGGGAAAACTTTTCAAAACTCTGTGCCAGAAGTTTTCAATGCTAATTCCTTAGACACAGCAGCCTCCCACAGCAGAGAGTTTATGTCTTCAAAGACTGCAATGCAGAGGTGTCAAATATCCTTGAAGTTCCTGGGAGCAATCTCTACTGAACGCTCCAGTGCAGGGATCGCATTTCTCACTAACATGAGGAGGTCTCTCATCAGCTCAAGATAAACAGCTCCACGACCTGCCTCCTGTCTAATGGTTCTCACCTTGAAACTTCTCCCCTCTCTCCTCAAACTCATTTGAGGAGAGTTTAAAAGGTTCAGCCGTTCCTAGAAGCCGAGGCCTTGATTACAGCTCCCCAAGGAAGCAAGCCAGCTAAAGCAAAGAGTAACACCTTGCTAGCACGGCTCAGGGAAACCACAGCGCGCTGCAAACTGAAGCTCTGCTTTGTGTATTCTGGCAAAAACAGGTGTGATGTTTCCTCACTTAAAACTAATGTGTTTTCAAAATCTGTTCTTGGCTTCCTGATCTTCTGCTGATACTCTCTGAGCCCAAACACAGGCTTTTCCACAAGAGGATACTCCACGGTTACACAGTCTCAGAACTCAAATGGCCAGGTGCAAAGATAACTAATTTGAGGTAAATTAGCCACATACTACATGTTAGGATGAACTAGGAAGTTCAAGTGTCATGAGATGCTTGATGAAAGACAGAAATTACTTGACAAGTAATTGCACTCAAATGTAGACTGCCTACACACAGGACAGACATTGAAGCTGACAAAAGTGTTTTGATTTTCCTTAAAAGAGTCTTGCCCCAACAATGGCAGTCACAAGACCCACACTTTGCCAGAAGCAGAGCAAAACATTTCTTTGAAAGCCTGATTTTTCCAGCAAGTCTATGAACAGTGGCATTTCTGCAGCTACAATATCATCAACAACAGATGACAGCTCTACTGAGGTACACATGTGAAATACCCCCTCTGCCATAACAGCCCTCTGGCACGCTCAGTCCAACTCACAGGTTGCCAAGTGTCTTGGAACTAAGCTATTCCTTGCTTTTGGCTTTGTGTAAAATAGAAACAGATTCAAAGATTTAAAATAGACAAGAATCTTCTGAATAGTCATCATCTTCTAGGAACAACTGCTATAAATAGTGAAACTACTGGTTAAGCAAGAGCCAATTTGTCTCATTTGTTATGATTAAATCAGTAAGATATTTAATAGAGTATCTTTTTGTCATTTTGCAGTAGCCTCAAATGAACCAGGTAGAGAAACGTCCACAGACTGCAAAGACCAAAGGGTTCTTTTTAGTTTGGAGTACGATTATAAAATCCTGTGCAGCAAGGTGGAGACAGAAGTAAAATACCTTAGAGAAAGGTCCAAGGAGGATAGTGCTGCTTCATTTTGCCTGAGTTTTTGACCACTCTGAGGAAACAAGCTTAACGAGCAATTTAAACAATAAAATTCCCATCTTTCTACCACTTCACACACTGAGGTCTCTTTACAAAGAGGAATACACCTTTCTTTTTTATGTCCCAGGGTGGGGGAAGACAACACACACATGCACAGCACCATAAAGACCATTCTGAAATTTGAGTTACAATGTAAAGCGCCAAACTTTTCATACTTAAAAAAACAGTTACAAAATCAGTATTCTTTGGTGCTCCAGGAAAGCCACTGCTCTTGCTAAATTCTGGAAAGAATTCACACTTCAGCAGGATTAACAGCAGACGAGGAAAGGCAAACAAAAGGTTACTAACTTGCCTCCTCTGATGGCACAGGTCTAATTGCTGTGGCCAAAGTTTGTTTCTTACTGCTCTTTCCCCTCCCAGCTCAATTTACTAACTGTGCCAAGAGAAAGAATTGTTGTTTTGTATTCATGAATTTCCAAAAAATGCATGAAAAAAACCGTTTCGGCTTTCCTGGCACTCACTGTGTAAATTGGTAGAGAATCAGACTACTATTTTCTTTTGCCAAATATTTTACACAACATTTTTTACAGTGTATATTAGATGGTATAATTGCTAAAACTGGTAATTGGTTGTTTTTTTCCTCAGTTCCTTTGCTCAAATTTAATAGTGGATGTGGGTTTTGGCAAGGGTTGGGCACATACTAAGAAGAAACTTTGAGTGTGAATGCTTTAAAGTAGTACAGGGAGTACTTTCCTGTCAATGACAAACTTGAGGAGAAATTTTAAGGACTCCTGCATAGTGCCTGAAATGTTCTGACAATGAAAAAAATTACTCTCCTTTTCTGGCAGTTCCAAAATTCTGAAACCAAGATGGTAATTTACTTACCAAAAAAAATTAAATGCAAACATGAGCTTGAAATCCTCAAATAGTTGCCACCTAAACTGCTCCTGAACAGGATATATTGATGAAAGAACTTAAGACACTGGTGCAGTGTAAAACTGACAACAGTTAAAGTGAATCACTTCCTAATCTGCCTCCACAACTGCCAGGATAACATCTATAAAACGGATCCACAACCTGAGAGGACCCCTTTCTGTAACTGCTACAATCAATACTCCAGCAACATGAAAATGAGTTTCACTTGTACATTAGTCTAACATCATGTATTTTCTACAAAAATGCTGCCACCATGAGTCAGGCAAGACATAAATCCCATTCAGCTTATCTCAAATTCGGAATTTATTCACTTAATATGGCTATATATCACTTTCAAACTGCAATGCAAAGTAAGAGATTTCTAAGTGCTTAGTTACAGGCTATTAATTTCAATAAAATCTGAATTATTAAACAGAGGCGTATTTGAAAGAAACAACAGTTGTGACATTTTAAAATATTACTGCCTGAACATCTTAAAAGAATATTAAAAGGCTTTGCTAATGTCTGATTTCAGTTAAATAGCACATTATAGTAAAAACAGTTAGGCAGCCACAATTCTGCCTTCAAAACATTGTCCGAGTTACAGCCTGCCACTTGGAGATGCTACAACTGCAGTAAGTAGTTTAGCACCTTCTCAATATAATTTAAATGTACTGAACAGAAGGTGCAAGAATTTCTGTATTCGGTGTACCCTGGGTTTAATACCCTGGAAAGCCACACACAAATTTAAACCCGTTTTTGCATGGCACTGGATGTCAGAAGGGCTTCACTGCTAGACAAGGCTTGTGCTGAACTCCAATTCTAGTTACGTTCTCAGTCAGCAACAACCTTAGAAGCCAGCACGAAGGCATAACAACCTGTGCTACACTAATACCTATGCTTGGAGAAAAAGAACCAGGGAGCCCTATAAATGGCATTAAAATATCACATTTCCAGGACTATCTGGGTTAGTTGCATCTCCTTCTTTGTTTGATGGCACACATGGTGAAAAAAGACACTTTTAAATGCAATAAAATAGACACTTCAAAGCAAGAAACAGAGAGAACAAGAAAGGTATAGGACTAAGGCCACATCCAAAAGTCATTCCCATCTGCCAAGATGATAAAGTGCACAGGGACCAAGCAATACAAGGCTACCAGTGGTACGGAAACAGGATACTGAAAAGAAACAGTAGTTCTCAGAATGCAATATCCCCTGACTCCATTTTTCATTTTTCCCTGTGTTATTTTGAAAGTCAGAACCAGGCAAGGCAAGGCTGTGAACAAATACACCTTAAAAAAATACACTGGGCTGAAAAAAACACCCAATATAATAGGACTATAATTGTTTCAGTAAAAATAACTACCACATGTTTAGAGCACTGGGGGTGGGGTGAGGGCTGGAAAGGGACAGGAGGGTGGCACCGAACACCACACGTGCTCACCTCAATCTCTCGGAGCTTGGCACGCTTTTCTTCACTCATTTCTGAATATTTAACTGATGACTTAGATTCAGGCATTTCTTCTTTAATAGGATTGGAATACATATGTTGCTCTTCTGACTTAGAACTCTGAGTATCTTCCTCATCTTCACTTTCTTCTTCTTGACTTTATAGAAAACACACAGAATTAACTGAGATGGAACAGATAATTGTCTTAAATACATATAAAATTTGCTATTTCTCCTACTTAGTTTCTAGGATTAGTTACTAGTTTTGAAATCTGTTAAATAAGGTGGTTATGTAAAAGTCTGCACAAATTAATCACCATCTGTGAGACAGATACCTTAGTATTTTCATTTAATTAAATTGTTAGTTTTTATTACTAGCATAATCTACACTTCTCTCAGTGCACAAAAGAATTCATGAAACTCACAGTCATCAAATACATATCTACCTCAGCTACAAAACAAATCCACTACCTCAACAAGACCTCCTAAAATGCTGTAATCATGCTTTACAGGTACAGTAATTTAATAAAAGAACAAAATTTGCAACACTTTTGCTTTTGGGAGATAAACCTGAGACATGGCAGGTACCCAAAATTATATTCCCAGCCTGGCCACTAGAGTGCTGCACACAATGCAGGAAGGCATTTACAGCATTAACTGAACAGCTGCCTAAAGAGCAAAGTAAAAGACTACTCAAAACCAACTTCTGTTGGCATGGATCCTACCAGTAGCCAAAGGAACTTATACTTCAGAACGTTACTCCCTGTGTTTGTCTCAGAAGCAAAAGGCAGAGGTTTAGATACATTCAGACACACCTAATAACAAGATTTCCATACTACTACCTTAGCTCTTGCCATTTAACATTAAATTATCAAATCAGATCAATTTAAATATTATTGTTAACAACTCCAGCAAAAAGACATTCAATCCATAAAAAGAGTATGTTTTAATCAGAATGAAAAAGTATTTACTTTTGAATCTCCTCCTCCTCAGATTCTTCATGTTGGTCAAAAAGCTCCCACTTAGAAGTAGTAACAGCTAGAACAGACAGTAAGATAATTTTAACAACAAAAAAATCTATCAGTTAATCAGAAAATTAGTATTTGGAGATACAATAAGATTTACACTGCACTAAAACTTAACAGTATCTACCACACAAACCAGCCCATTATCAGAATATTTACTATTCACAGCGCTATGCACTTACATTGCATATCGTGTTTTGCTAAATCCTTCAAAAGCAGACAAGTATTTGCGAATTTGTAAAATATTATCTTCCAAATCAAGATTTGAAAACACTTCCAACCACATACCCAGATTTCTTTTGTTTTCAATATTTACTCTTAATGGACTGGAAATTATTTATAAAAGTTGGTAGGTTATTGAAGTAAAATAACCAAAACAGAAAACAGTATTTTCCTTTTTTGGTTAAAACTTCAATGAACAAGTTACAGCTGAAAATCCTACTATGTTGCTACAAGAATCCCATTAGCACTTTAGCACAGATCAGCCAAAAATAATCACGACATAGGTGACATTATGTTTTCATTTTACATATGGAAGCAATCAAAACTAACCTTGAGCTTCCAGTTCCGATTCATCCACTGCCTCCCACTTTGAAGGGGCAACTTTAAATATAGGCTCATTCTTTTTGGAGTCTTCAGTTGTATCCACTGTTGGAGAAAGAGATACAGAAAAACAATTTCCAAAGCTCATCAAAAGCTGAAATGGAAAAACACTAAGACAACAATCAGAATTAAATACTGAAACAGATTATACCATCTTATTATTTGCAAAGAAACCAGGATTCAGAAACGGATGTGCATGACACATCTACACTTCTGAAGCAATTATGATCTAAAAGCAGTAGAGCAAACTGAAATTAATCAATTCAACATTTTAGAAAGCTACATGCCATATCAATTCTTGGCTGTAGTCAGGAAAAAATATCAAAGACCGAAGATTCAAACTGAAAGTAAAGCTGAAACATTTCGTACAAGGAACTCCATCAAGATCATCATCCAGCGATTTAATTGGGACTCCATCCAGATCATCAATAGGAGCGGCATCAATAGGAATTCCATCCACATCTTCTAGTGGAGCACCATCAAGCTCCTCCTCAATGGGAGCACCATCAAGATCATCCGGTACTTCCTGAAAGCAAATCATAATCTACATTGCTTTTCTTTATTTCTCCAACTATCAAATCATTCCTTTTAAAAGAAGTACTTTGAAAAATAACCAAAAACCTAAAAAACCTCAACTTTAACAATTTTTGCTAATAAATAGAGTTGCTTATTGTAGAGGAAATAATACAACAATATCCTCCTATAAAAATATAGGCAAGAACTTGGAATTTGCCCACAATGTACTGGAAGCTTTGCAATACCTATATTCAAAAAAAGAGGTATTAAATTGAGGTTTAGCTCAAAATGAGCCAATTAGACAAAATATACTTACTAGATATGAAGGACTCCCCAAGATCAGTAAAATGAACAACTATTTAGCAGTAACACAGATTTCAGGAGCATACCTAACTTATAAATACAGCTACATATTGTAATTTGTTAGGTACAGTTATTGTCCTTCATACACACACATTAACCCTGCCCCTCTGCTAAGAGAAATGAGTTACCCTTCCAGTTAATCTGTGGGTCTCCCTCCTGCCATTCTGAACGGCATGTTTCCACAGTTACAATGCCAGAAATTCCACTCGAAATTCAGAGGCAGATATTACAGAGTATTTCCAATACAAAGGAAATACCTGTCATTCTGCACTAGTCTTTGCTCTGAAGCAGTTTCACAGTATAACTCCACCACAGCGCCTAATCTACGAGCAAGAGGTTCATCAACAGATTAAACAGTATTTGAATCTGAAAATATGTTACACCTGTCTTTAAGAGCAGGGACTCAGAGAAAAGAAAGGTTTATTCACCCTAAAAGAGACAGTAAAATAATCCTTGCCAGCGCTATTTTATATTTACACATTTTTGCCTGCCATCTGCGAGCGCCGCCACTGAGGTCACTTACCTCTGTCTCTTTATCTTCCATGATATTTACAAGCCCCAAGAAAATGTTCTGCAGTTTGATCAGAAATGGCTCTGGATAGATTGCCCAGTCTTCCCACGCTCGGAAGCATGTCATTACCCGTTGCTGGAAGCAAGGGGAAAAGAAAATGCTAATGAATTTGTAGTACAAAATTGTAAGTGATGGGAAATAGACCACAGAGACCTACTACTGTAGACAGCTATTCCTAAGTAGTCCCATACTAAAGTCTATTACAATGATACCGTGCTGGGAAAGACTATAATTTTACAAAAATATGTATATAGGAACTACTTTTTATAAAATCTCACTTGGATTACGTTTTCCCTTTAAATTCCACTTAAGTTATCCATTTCAGCTGTTCACAGTTCTCTCCTGACAGTAAGTTTCATTCTATTCTGCGCTTATGTTTGAAGCAGGTGCCTCTACTAAAAGTAAGAGAAAATATCTTTCTCTTTGTAAATTAAAATAATTAACACTGGCTTATATATATTATTGAAATGAAATGGTGTTCCTACTTTCATCCTGTTCAGCCTGGAGAAGAGAAGGCTCTGGGGAGACCTTAGAGCCCCTTTCAGCACCTAAAGGCCCTAAAAGAAAGCTGGAGAAGGACTTCTTACAAGGGCAGGTGGTGACAGGACAAAGGGGAATGGCTTTAACCTGAAAGGGGGCTGGTTTAGATATTGGCAAGAATTCTTCAGGTGAAGGTGGCAAGGCACTGGCACAGGCTACCCAGAGAGCCTGTGGCTGTCCCACCCCTCGAAGTGTCCGAGGCCAGGCTGGATGGGGCTTTGAGCAAGCTGGGGTAGTGGAAGGTGTCCCTGCCCATGGCAGGGGGTTGGAATGACATTTTTAAGGTTCCTTTCAACCCAAATGATTCTGATTTTTTGCAGAAGCATATTTGAAATGATGGGTTTCAGTTCAAGTTTGACACATTAAATGTAACTGAAGACGTAGATATAAAAAACAAAATTATCTACTACCTCTTATAACTGAACAAATAGTTTTAAAATAGCAGATAACTAGACTGAGAATCGATTTTAGAGCAATTGAGAGCAGAGAAGGTAGGACAACCAGAATATAGAAAAGCTAACTAGACTGTAGGCTTTGTATTTAAAGCTCCTAACTGAAAAATACAAATAAAGAAGTGCAGAGGCATCTTGGAAACAGGAGAATGAAAGGCAGGCCAAGCATGAGAACCATGAGAAGCAGAGCACCTTATCTCAAAAAATCACTCTGAACTACCCATGGTCAGACTGGTTATCAGAAATGTAAAAATAAAGCCTACCACAAAAACATTTAAAAACTTTATGCTGTTCTGTCCAGGAGTTTCTTTCCACACTGAGCACCCAAGTTTAATTCTGAAATTGAAATACAGGTGGTCCAAAACCAGTAAGAAAGCTAGAAGGCCTTGTCTGCAATTTAAATACTAGACAGATATCCTCCTAACTCCACAACTGTCTATCTACCTGTACACTTCAACTGGAAGATGTTAATTTTCTTCCTTAATTTCAAGGCTAGCCTTGCAAAAGAGAAAACTTTTCATTATTTTTTTTAGCCTAATTAGGAACCTTGATGTCTAAGCCACTTATCATAGTATGCAATCTCTTGTGCAGGAACATCTATTTATATGACCTCTATGTCATGTAAATAACAATGAAATACATACCTTGAAATTTTCAGACTGTAAATGGCCTTGTATTGTACGGTAAGTAGCATTGAGATCAGAGAATATCTGACATAATTTTGTTTCAAAACTAGAATTAAACATATACATTTCTTTAGTTAAACTTTGTAATATATGCTTTCTGGACATACATAATTCATGAAAATACCTGGGACACAAGACTCAAAAGCACAAGGTTCTGATCCCTATTGTAGCCATGAACTGAACTATAAAGCAAATACGATTACTATATATTAAATCACCTTGGACAACAACAGAACTGTGAAGGGAGATCTTCACATCTGCTGCAGTCTCTTAATATACCCTGGAAAGACTGGAGGATGATAAAAGGAGTTCTAAAACCTTAAATACAACGGAAGAATTGTCTGAAAATGCAATTTGTATTTAAAAAAAATAAATTTCTTAGTTATGTATCTACTCTAACTTACTCAGTGAGGCCCTCAGTGAAAGCACAGTGCCTAACTTCCCTTGAGCTTCTCTCAATGTGCAAAAAACAAACCGGCAGAGCACAGGCACTGCAGTAAGGAACATCAACTGCAATCTCTGGAGTTTTGGAACATGCTGAGTATTTCCCCCATGCTGCCATCAGAGAGAGACTCCAGGAAGTAGACACAAACATTTAATAAGACAAAGATACTGTCCGTCAGACATTTTTCCTAAATTCTGCTCAGCACCCTAGAAATAAAGAACATACTCCCCTCATACCTTCTCCAAAGTTCATGGAGAGGTAAAACCTCCACACATTAATAAAAATAAACCTGTTTCAAAAATTTACTTCTTTGCATGAATTACTTGCTATATTGTGTCTTGAATATTATCTACAGGCTCGTTCTGCAGAGACACATGCGTAATCCTCACCTTTATGGAGTTCCATGCAAGTGCTCCCTTGCATAGGGCAGAAACACTTCTTGCATTACCAACATGCTACATCTTAACCATTTTCATGCAAACAGATATAAATACCACCAGTCTGTAATAGCAGCATCATAGAGAAGTGTGAATTTCTCTACAACCACGTTTATCCAGAGATGTACACACAGAGACGAACGTAAGAACTTTTTTTTACTGCCAATCACCCAAAATATTATACTTACAATTTCCTATAGTAGGAAGCATTGGCAACTTTAGCTGAAGAGTTGTATAACACATCTGACACGAGATACAATCTTGCGATCTGCAATAAAGAATGTTCCAATTAACTCCAGTTTAAATTATCCTGAGAACACAGGCATATTTCCAGAAAGAATACAAGCCAGCTTCAAGTACCGAGGAGTACCTAATTAGAACTACATGTAGCACAGCTATATTATTAATAAACATGCAAGAGGAAATTAGCCCCCTGTTATGCTGCAGGTACTCACTACTCTAACATATTAACACAGTATTGCAAAGGAGAAATCGTAACAGGAAAAAAGCATACTTAAATTCAAGTTCACATTCTAGTATGAAACCTCAACACTACCTGAAACTTATGAAATAACGCTTTTAAATTACATGCTTGTGCTTCCCCCAAAATACAAGCATTTAGAAAACCTACACACCTTCTTAGGAAGGGGAGTCTTGAGAATGGACAGTGATTCTGTAATGCAGTCCACAATTTCTTCAGCAGCTTCCGCATTATTGAGACAGAAGACCATTGCATCACCAATATCGTTCTTCCGAGGTGTTAACCCACGCAGAATTTCCTCGAGCTTGTCCCTCTGTCTGCAGTAACAGGAATTTTGACACTTTCAATATAAAATGGAAAGTACCTTTGGGAATTTCCATTTAATGATGTTTTTATTTTTCCACCCTTCAGGAGAAAAGTGATTTTAAATATTTTTATATTCCATTGCCCGAGTTCTTTCAGTGGCTCATGAATTTACGCATCAACATGACATAAATTGCAAAAAATGCCCACTCAAGTCTTGACTACATACAGAAATCAAGTTAAAATAACCGAGAAATACCTAATGCAACACATCGGTCTCTCTAACAAGGTTTAGTTTAGGCCTAAACCAAAATGCATAAATCTAAAGCATGCATGTAATTCCTGCTATGGAGTAAGAAATACTAGATTCAGAACTTACTAGATTCAGAATAAACAATTATGTCACATTTTCCCTGACCTCCATATTTGGAGAACATTCCCAAAGAAATATCTTTTTGAGCCCTTCCAAAAGAAGGTGTAAGAAATAAATTGTGAATTAAAACCTTCAGAACCATGACTGGTCTAGTAACTATGATGAGAAAAATAAAACAAGAAAAAAAAAATCCATATGCTAATAACAGTTGGAGCAACAGCAGCACAAATAAGAAAACCAGGTCTCTATTTCCATTAGCACAGACATCCCCAGCACACTGACAATTCACAGCAAGAAACTGATGATCTGCTCTTCCTGCTTATTAACAACTGTTCCCAATTCTCATTTCCGAAGAACAGCATCAATAAGTTTAAGACTATAATAACTGATCAGCTCATGAAGTGTTGAGAAAGGTGCTATATATCCTCACCTACAGATAGCAACAGAAAAGGAGGAAAAACTCTCACCTTCCCAATCCCTTTCAAATTAAGTGTTAATAACAATTGGAATGAAAGGGCTCTCTGTTCAATGATGACAAATTTAACCGCATTCAGAACATATTTAACACAAGTATCATCAAAACAGATCAACTGAAAAGCACTGAGGTTAAGAGACATTTACTTAGACAAGTAAATAACACTATGTCAAGTATGACAACATTTTAGGGACGATACATGAGGACTACAAAAACCACAATAGGAAAAACCAAGCAGACTAGCAAATAAAACATCCCTATAAAAGGATGGGAGTACATACTCTTCCTTAAGTGCACCCTTCTTGTTTGGCTCCTCCACAAATGCTTCTGTTTCTTGCTCTTCTGACATCCCGTGCAAATATGGATTCAGTGGTGGTGGCCTCCAAAACGACCCATTTTTGAACATACGGAAATCTTCTGTCCTCCACTTGGTTGGAGCATCTCCCTGCAAAAATAACCAACTTTCATTTTTGTGTCCTTTTAATTCGCTATGCTTGAAGTTATAAATTGTCACTAAAATTCTACTTGCCTGAAGAATTGAATAAAGCTTCCACCTATAGTACACATGGGCTGGAGTCTGGTTTTCAAATAAAAACCTAAACCAAAGAGCAAAGAAAAGAGACAAAACACGTTACAAAACTGAAGCAAAATCAAACAAATAACCAAACCCTGTTCAGAATCCCACCTTAGCCCTCGAGTGAACACCAGATAACTAAAATCACGTGCACCCACAGCACAGCTGGGCAGAACACGTGCAACTGCTCCACACACACATACACACACACACGTACGTGCAACCTGCAAAGCAGAGAGCACAGCTCCACAAAGGCACAGCATTTCTCAGAAGTTAAAAGCAGAATAGGGTCAGAAAGAACATCTGTGTGATCTCCCAGCAAAGCAGAGAGTCACTAGAGGAGCAACTGCAACTTCAGCACAAGCGGTACAGGAGCTTGTAGTTACACTTGGGTGACTCAGATCAAATACCAAACGACCTGAAGCTTTCCACAAGTGACTCTTCTGTCAGAACACAGGCAACATCTGATGGGGGATGCGGGGCGGGGGGGAAGCAGCCCATTTTTAAAGGCCACAATATTTTGACCTGCATATTTTCTTATTTTGTATATAAAAATTATAGTGGAGCACTTCAACCTTATTGCAAATAAAACATTGCTAAAAGGCCATTTACCATTTCCCTCAAGATGTTTTTCAGAGACTGCATTTCAAAAGACATTTGGAAATTGATCATTTTTTATTTCATTAATGACAAGAGCTGCAAATTCTCACAACTTCCCTAGTCAAAGTTCAATCCTATTTGCATTGACAGTGAAGAAAAATGACTCCCAGCTCTTGCTAAAGGTTAGAAATTAGGCTCCAGGAAGAGCAGACTTCACATTTAGTTAGTCTGGCTGTTTCTGGGAGAACTTCTTTCTTTTTCTAAAATGCATGCTACTGCTTCCACTGATAGCTGTGAATCCCTCAGAAAAACGTGTTAAATGTTACTTATTTTATATATCTAGAAATGTATTTTACAGTGTGTATATAGTATTTTACTTACTTAATAGGTACACATTAGCAACAATTGCAGTAAAAGTGCATTCTCCTTTATAACCATTTGTACTACTTGTAAAGCTTAAATCCACACAGAGACATAGTAAAAGCAACTCTTATTAGTATTTCCAAAATGCCAGACATTAACAACAATGCAAAGAGTTTGTGCCATTTGCAACTGAGCAAAGCAATAAAGCAACAGGCACCTGAACATGGGGTTGTTGATCTCGCGGTTCATGATCATGGCTTCGAACATGGGCCCTTCCCGAACCACAAACTCTATCATTCGATGGATCAAAGCGAGCAAATTCCTACAACAACAACACAGTTAAAGAAAAATTGATTCAGACCTAACACTATATAAAACTACACTCCACCTAAGATACTACAACTCTGCAGGAGATTATTTTGCTGTATTGTTAAGAAATCTGTGTAGAAGATAAGGTAACATGGAACATATGATAGCTTTGCATCACAGACACGGGCATTCTAAAAATCAAAACATGCCTAGCAGTGGTGGAGTAAGAATTTAAGAGGAGACCTCTTTGCTGAATTTCCACAGCTTAGCCTACAACCATCTCTTGCTTAGCAGAAGCCTGATACACATAAAAATGGGCAACTGAACACCAAAGTATAATGAAATATCAAAAACTAAGCCCTCATCTACATTGTCTAAAACAAAAGACTGAAGTGTTAGCTGAAGTTGTACAGGGGAACAAGTGGCTGAATATGATGCTCAAAATAAAACACACATACTTTTGAATATTCAGTAGAAACTGCATTCAGCTTTCAAACTATTCAAGCCTGAAAGCAAAAGCCAACAGCCTTCTTGATGCCAAACAAGTCAACATTTTTGTTAAATTTAGGTAATCTTTTTTTGGTCAAGACTCAGCTAGTGGCATAGAAACTGCCCATCATTTCATTTCAAACCATCCCATGTTTCCTCTCTCATGCAACCAAGTGAACCAAATCACAATTTAAAAAAAAAAAACAACAACTCTATCATTTCATTCAGCACTACATCCTGAGACAGGCAAGAAGTGGATGTGAAGTGCAGAGTCCCTTCTAAGCTAACAGGAGACAGACATCTAAGCTTTCTCAAAAATAGTGATGGTCAGTTTCCACCCCTTTGGGGTTTTTTGGAAACAGGGTCGTGAATTTGCAAAATAGATTACCTACATATATCAAAAGCTTCACAGCACGTGTCCTTTGAATGTGATGCAAACAAAAAAAAATACAGGTTTTTTACATTTTTTAAATTTCTTAGATGCAACTAATAGATATTGGTTCTTTACATGTACCTCTTTAGACTTCCCTTTAGCATTTTTTCAATTATTGAAGTTCAATAACTGTTACGTTGAAAAGCTGCAGAATTGTCTATTACTTCTTAGTAATGTGACTATTTTCTACCATGAGTATTCCAAGTTCTGCCACAGACAGAATGCACTAGATCAAAAGAATTCAACTTAAAAACGTAGTAATAGAAACCTGTCTCTGCCATCTGCAAACTTAGCAAATGTTGTTTTAGACCATCTAGCATTAAATCTACATTTATGTCAAATACTACACAAAAAAATCAAACAGGTCAATTTTCCTGTCTGCTTTTTATAATCCCAGAAACGTTGTAGGGAGGACACAGTCTCAACAATTCTGTAGCCATTTTATTTAAAGCAGTGTTCAGAAAGTCTAAATACAGCATGATTGCTCTTGTTATATGAACTGTATTTGAAAACATCAGTAAGAAGGAAATCTACAATTAGCTCCCAAGCCTCGGAGCTATTACACCACCCATTTATTTTTAGGCAGGTCCAATGTGATCATTTCTGGCTCCCCGCAGAACAATGTCATTGGTTTTCATCTCATGTTTCTTGCATCCAGTAAAACAGAGTTGTGTAAGAGCAGCTTATGCTTGAACAAGAACATCTGCTTTGTGAAGCCCTAAGATGTATGAAAATAGATTCAGTATATCCCATATCTAAAAGGTTGTTACATGCATTTTGGTGTATGACTACTTGGAAGTGAATTTCTCAAAAAAACTCTGACTCTATATACTCAAGGTTTTATGTTTACTAAATCCTAAGTAAATTTTTTCATTAAAGAAGAATAATTGAACACGTTTTCCCACTGAAGTTAGTTGAAATTTTTGCATGATGTGATGCACTGTGTAATAGACTTGGCAGTTGCCATTAGCAACTTCGAAAGTCATCAGGAAAAGTATAATTGAAAGTATTTTCAAATACAATCCATTTAACGTGAGTTCTTATCATACTTTATCATATTTTAAGATGCTGCAGTAAATAAAATGGACATATCTTTTTCTCTGAAAACTAATTACTCTGCGAGCACTGCACACTTTCACCAGTACTTGCTCTACTACTCAAGATGTTTCTCAAATCAAGACTTCTCCTGATCAGCCTAAATATTCAAGTCTCCACCCAACAAAAATTATACTGTCCTAAAATTTCATCAAAAATACCAGTGCATTTGAGCATCTATCGACAAGTATGTAAATGCACTATAACTAGCTTCATAAATCTTTCTGCCCCCCCACACACGCAAAAAGAAAGAAAAAAGGGACTTTGTGACAATTAAAATAGTGTAGTAAAAAAACAGTAGTTTAAAGTGCATTATTTTAAAATGTCATTTAGCTTAAGTTGGCCAACAAAAAAAAAGTTTTTCAGTTATAATAAAACCACATTTATTGGAGCCGATCGTACCAATGTCTGGTCAAAAACTGTATACTTTCCCAATCCATCCCATGATGTTTTCCTGGTCCCCCGCTGCCGCAGACAGTTCAGCTGGTGTTGCTCACCAAGGCCAATGTCAAAGAGAATTTGGTAATCTTTTGTGCTTCTTTACTTTTAAAACAGTGTTGTGTTCCTATGTTTGGGAAAGGGTTTTAGCTTAACTGAGCAAGAGTATATCTAGACTAGTGTGAAGGCAGGAGCAGTGCTGGGGACCAAAAGGTAAAAATATCCTTGCAATAATATAAAACTACCTTTTCAAGTGGCTAAAATTATTAACTGCCACACATTTAAAAAAAAAAAAGCAGAAATAAAAAGTGATTTTTAATTGAACTGGTTAGAAAACGTACAAGTCAAAAAAAGAAAAAAAAAGGCAAGAAAAAGCCCCACAGCTGCATCCCAGTCCTCAGAGGTTTATGTCAGGACTTCTGTAGTGTCTGTGAGACAAGCTGTTTCAACCTAGTGTTCACTCACAAAATTAACCTGCAACTACCTCTAGCACTCAAATTAAATGTAAAAGATAATTACTTAAATCTGCTCTGTCTAAAAAGAGTTATTAAGACAAGAATAGTACGACTGTCAACCACACACATTTCTTTCAAGTGTCATGAAAGAACCATTGCTCAGTCAAGCCATTACCTTTTCCTCAACATCACCATTTTTCTTTAAAATTCCGAAGGGGAAATTTTCTATATTTAGATCAGTAATAATAAAGAAAAACATGTACCTTTCTGTTGGGATAACCACTTTGACTATGGCTTGCGACAGAGTCTGTATATGAAGTCACATCAGATAATAAACATAGAATATGTGAGTATTGTTAACAAGTAACAAGCAAAAATATACATATGCAATGAAAATACTACACATCTATCACAAGTTTTGCAGGCAATCACTGCTGTGAAGTTATAACTAAGCAATTACACAAAATGCAAATGGTTGTGTCAGTGAACCATAAAGGTTCACTAATTGCAAAGTATCAGAACATTCCTGTCAGAATGTACATTGAGGCACTGAATAGGAACTATGCTGAATATAATTAAGAAAGGAGTTCTTAAGTTTATGAAAAGATTCTAAACTATTTGACTTGGATTACATTGGTAGTACTTTATTCCCAAGTCTTACAGAAAACAGCCCTGACATTTACGTGTCAAAGAATCAATAAATTCTTACAAATGTAAATCAAGTTGGTTTGTGATTACAAGATACTTACCCTTTATCAGCTAATATTCCAGAAAAGAAAAGTTTGAAAACTGATTCCATAAGTAGCATAAAATACTTACTCAATGTCCAGATTAATTACCTTCTACACAACATACATCAACTCGTCTAGTGCAAAAATAATGCTACCCCAATTAAAATGTAGGATTTTCTCTAAATAAAACAATTTAGATACTGCAATTTGGCAGCCAACAAAAGGGGGGACGTAGGAGAAAAAAATCCAGGGAGCCTGGAGGGGGAAAATGATAGCCAGATTTTAAGCAGCACTAAATTGATCAAGAGCCAATATACTGTACCCTAACAGAGACATGAAACAGAACTTCAGGAATTAAGTAGGTTCCCTTGGGCTACAGCAGGGAGCCAGTGAGTTTGCAGACTAAGGGCCGCCAAAGTCAGCCTGAACAATGCAAGTCTATGAAGCCACTGAAATACTGTGACAGATGTATTTAACAATGAGATATGGCCCAGGGTACTGTAAGTTACCTTCTCAAAATCTTCCTTGTTTTTTGGTGGTGGTAACATTGGAGCATTAGGATTCTTCAATCTCTCCCGAGGCTGGGCGTTAAAAGGCAGTCCTGACGGAGGAGGAGGAAGGGTGTGCTCCATCATGGAAGGTGGAATGTAGATTGGATGTGGTGGTATAGGTACAGCTTT
This sequence comes from Sclerurus mexicanus, assembly GCA_013396755.1. Lineage (NCBI taxonomy): Eukaryota > Metazoa > Chordata > Aves > Passeriformes > Furnariidae > Sclerurus > Sclerurus mexicanus. The sequence goes on along the minus strand of VWZF01000181.1, from coordinate 1,019,619 downwards.
GCCCCAGCCCAGCTTCATTTCAAACGACATAATCATCTTGCCTGAAAAAGTGAAAGCAAAAACAACCCCATCACGTTCTGAATTGGTTCTGCACCATTCGAGATTTCTCTGTGTACGTGCAGCATTTAGGTTTGCCTGCCATAGTTTCCCTTTGGCTCATTCCCGATCACATCTATCAGACTACAATATGTGTGAATGAACGCCTAGCTCATGACATGTTTTATTACTCTTCCCCCCATGTATGTCTTCAGGACACTACAATACACGACCACTGTATCTGACAACATTCTGCAGCAGTAATAGTCAGGGTAAACTAAAGTCACTGCCAGCCTGGTACTTATTGGAGCTACAGAATATGTATCACTAATCTGATAAAACAGCCTGAAAATGTGCTTACACTGACTCCTCAATATTCCTACAAAGAAAATGTGCTTACACTGACTCCTCAATATTCCTACAAAGACTATTACAGCTCTCAACTGAGAAATCTGATTACCATTTAAATTCTTCAATGCTCTTTCAGCATCTCTCCGGTTCATAAAGGCAACAAAGCCACAATTTCTTTCTCTTGCTCTTTCTTCATCAGTTCTTGGCCACATAATTTTAACACTCGCTAATGGTCCAAAGCGTCCAAATTCTTGACATAACATCTCTTCATTCATCTACATGAAAAAAGGTAAAAATTAGCATCTTGCTACTTTATTTCTATGACACTTGTTCATATAATTGTCCAAATGTCAACATTTTAATTTTGTCAGTTTCTTAATAAACAATACTTCATTGATACCTCTCCAAGGTAATCTACTGCAAAAATAAGAATTTTAAAAACTGCATTTTTATCTGAGCACACTCAAATTTTTGAAATATGATCCACCAATGAAAAAATAATTTTAACTGAGCTACTGATTGGTAGTCTAAACCTTAACTTTTGCAGCAGTATTACAGAGCTTCTATTCCAATGAATACTGCAAAAGGATTGACCTGGACACAAACATGTCAGCACAGCCACTCCTTGGCTCCAAACTTACCTGAGGATTAATGTTTCCAAGATATAAATTTGTTGTGCTTGGATCTCCAACATCATGTGACCCTGGTGCATAATCATCTAGTACTAAAATGATAAGAGAAAAAAACAGGAAAAAAAAAGTCATAATCTCTGCTATGCATTTAAATTACAACATTAAATTGAGTAAGAAAAGAATCTATATTACCACCAGATGATCTGTTTCTTCTTGAAGGAGCATCCACTGAATAAAGGGAAGAAAAATATGTACCATTTAGACTACAAGTTTTGTAGCCCAAACTAACATAAAAAATAACAACTACTTACTTGACCGACGCTGCCCATCTGAATCAGACTGGGGTGGTTCAAAACGACTCAATCTACCTTTTGTTTTGTGCCTTTCATCACGCTCCTCTTGTATTCTACAAAACAAGTTGAATGTAAGCAACAACTTACAACCATTTTGAAGTTTTTATTCTGAAAGTTGGATTTAAACAACTTCAGAATGAGAATTTTTAGTATAAACAACGGGCTGGTTAAAAATTTCAAATTGCCAGTATGTTTGAATTTCTGTTTCATCAACTGGAATATACCTACTGGAATTATTCCAGCTGCATGGATCCTCATTCATACTGCCACGGTATTTTATTCTCAAACAGAATTGATTTGGTTTGAGAAGCAGTTTACGAGACCAGGAGTAAGAATGTGCTCTGAAAAAGTGACTCGTATCCCACATCCAGCTCTCAGAGATCTGCTGACCATTCAAAACACTTTTCAAGAGGCACACAACTCCTTAGTGTCTATTTCTCCTTCTACCTTTGCTAAGCTTTATCCACAAGCATACCCACATGACTATTTCCAGAACATGCAGGATTTTGTTTCAGTTGGTAACTGAGGCTAGTAGCCACTAACTAACTATCTGGCCTTAAATCCTGGTATGAAGATACAATGCACCAGGAATAGAAGGCTGTCAATCCAACTCATTGATACCAACTAATGAACAGACAGCAGTGAAGCTCAGGCATTACTCACAAAAGCCATGTATGGACTTATAATGTTGCACCTATTGTTTTCTAATGCACACAGATTAATTTATTTTCCATCTTTAACATCAGGATAAATATATGGCACTCAGTTGCCGCTCTTTCTCTTGTATTGCACATTCAAAAGTGAAAGAATCTGCTTTTTCAAACATTATTCATCTTGGTTTTAATGTTACACAGCTGAAGTACATCTCTAGACTTGAATCACAACCCTTATTTCTGCATTAATACCAAAGCTCAACCTCATACTGCAATTCATCTGGATACAGTCCAGAAACACTGACGAAACTTATTTCTTCCCAAGTCTGACAGACATTTCAAACTGCCCCAGTCTCTCTGCTCCAGCCCCGGACTGAGTTTTCAGGCAGGGTTTGGTAGTGGGGGGGTCACAGGGGTGGCCTCTGTGAGAAGCTACCAGAAGTATCCCCTTTGCCTGACAAAGCCAAGCCCGAGCCATCAGCAATGGTAGTAATTAAGTTTTAATTAAGTTATTTTAAGTGAATTAAGTTATACTATTTCACAAGCATTTGAGGGAAAAGCAAAATACAAGCCTTTGAGAAACAGCTTAGCAAGAATGATCCTAAATACTGTCTCCAAAACAAGACAAAACCCTTGGATCCTCTTTTTTTACAGCAAAAACTAATCAAACTTACTGCTTTAATTCTTCTTTAAAAAGTTCCAAATTGCTCTTTTTCTTTTCCTTCTCTCCTTTCTTCAAAGGCTGAAATTAAAGATATATCAGATGACATTGTCAGAAGACAAAATGAACAAGATTAAAAAGCATAAGTATATAACAAAACTTTAGATAATTTCCATGCATATTTTACCCACAGATTTCAAACCAAGGAAACTACAGGAGGAAAAAAAAAACCAAAACAACAACCAAACAGACTTGAAAACATTCAGACTGAGCACTATCAAACACAAAGCTAGAAAATGTAAAATCATAAGGATAGTTTAAACTAACTTCTCATTCTTACAATGCAGCATGTGTGATCAAACACTCTCTCTACAAATTTTAAATACAAATTTAAAATAACTGAGGTATTTTGTCAGTTTGTTCCACTTGGAAACTGAGACTCTGACTACATCCCTAGAAATCCATCATGCTCTAATTAATTTGAAAGATGTGTGTACATATATATGTAAATTATTTTACATATATATATTCAATTTTTTTTATCCTCAAACATTCTTCGTGAAAAGAATTTCCTTCTTTTGCATCCTTTTGGATGTAAATACAATCTGAAAAAACAGATATTCTAAATAGTTCAAGATCCTCAGAAAAAGCACTCTTGAATGACAAAGGATATGGATATTGCAATATGACTTTTTTTAACAGTAATATATGTTCCCTAACTAATTCACGTAAAATTTTATCTTCAACAACATTGTTTTTATATCACCAAATTTAAATGAAAACGTTTCCAATAGGCAGACATACAAAATATTTACTGTGTTACACACTACATCTTTGGAAAAACTGGACTTCCTACTCACCCCAGGCAAAGTTGTTTGTTTGTTTTTGTTTTTGGGGAGGGTCTGCCAAATAAATAAAATCATTTTACCTCATTATCTTCAATCACCATTGGACAGGGCAAGTGAGTAAACTGATTGCATTACTTCATAAGTATTTATGACAAATTTGAAAAGCAGCAATATTTTTACAGTACAAACACTTGCATACGACAGAACAGAGTTCAGCATAATAAAAAAATGCTACAATTCATTTCTGTAACTGTAGAGTTTTACATACAATAAAAATCAAAACTGCCATCCAGTATCACCCCACTAGTCTAAACCTGAGATTTGTTTAAAGCTGGAAGGAGGTTAGGATGGAACTGCTCACAATTATCACATTACATGTCATTTCCCACCCTAACAGGCAGCATTGTACATGTTTCACTTAAGCTTTAAAGCTGTAGTAAGTTCTATTAGAAGACTTTAAGACATTCAAGACATTCATTACACATATACAGTAATAACAGTAATCATATGCAACTATCATTGGACTCTAAAACTATGTTTGTTCATAATATTTCTGTTAGTTTTTATGGTGAAATCTTTTTTACCAAAAAAAACCACAAAAACCAAACTCTATCAAACTATGCAGAAGACAAATAAAAACAAGATGTTCAGCTTCAAAACTGTGCAAGTTCTACCATTTATTTGGTAGAACTCAAAGAGGGACTTCTAAATGGACTTGTCAAACTTCACCACAAAAAAAAGGAATTAAGAAAAAAAATTAAAAAAATTAAAGAACCTCACCAAGAAAACCTTGGATTAATGCAAAGGTGAAGTTATTTTTTTGTTTTAAGTTAAAAAAAACTACAGTCGGATTACAGCAAGAGGAATTGCTTCTAAAACTTCAGAAATTGTCAGGACTGAGGATGCTGCTGCTTTCCAGCAGCCCTAGATGCACAGCCATGAGAAGTGTGTCCCAGCCAGCAGGCCCAGGGCACAAACACGGAGCAGCCCAGGGCCACGCAGTGCCAGGAGTGCCGTGCTGGACACGGGGCTCCTGGGTCTCTGCATGCCACCACCTTGTCATCTGCTCTGGGACCGGGCAAATCGAAACTTCCACCTTCTGCCAATATGTGATAAATGCAGACAAAACTGCTCTGCAGGATCACACAGCCCTTTTCCTAAGCACTTCTAAACACTTCAGTGAGGGGTGAATATTCAAGGAAGAAACTTACAGGCTTTTTGGTTTCAATCATTAAGAGGGATGGAGGCTTCTCATTAGACGGCTGACTTGGTTGATTTTTTTGATCTGAAAACCGTGACGAAGGCTTATAGATTTTACCCCGTTTCTCATCTGTTTCATGTTCCTCTGAAATTAAAGGCAAATTAAAAGCAAATTTTATTAACTAATGCTGCACAACAGTCTTCATTAGAAAGAATGCAGTTCTCTAGTCTTGGTCATTCAATTCAATATATTATTTAAAAAAGAGATAATATGAACTTTACATCATTTAACATATTTTAATATGAAGAAAAAGAACAAAGATTAGGTATTTTAAAATAAAGCATTTTTTCCTCTTAAGTTTAAAAGACAAATCATGCCACTGCCTACCTAAGTGAGTCAAAGCATAGAGTAGATTTAGCATCAAGTTTTCTTTTCTGCTTTTGATGTAACATACCAATCTTAAAATTCAATTCAAAGCCAATCTCCATCTTTACTCAAAGCCAAATGACCCACCATACCCCAAAAAAGATGAGTTATACCTTTAGATGCATTAACGATTCCTCCTCTTACAAATGTTTTCACTTTATTCCCATCACCTCCTTCAAAGGCAGCAAGGAACTCTTCATAAATTTCTGCAGCAGCCTTCTCATCCTCCTACATAGCAAATGTTAATCTATTTACTATCACCACAGAACAACCTTCACTAGACAGTTACTCTTAAATTAGCTATGTGACAATCCTTTTTATTTTCTAGAGTTCAGGCTACAAACTGCACCAAAGGAGTTTCAATTTTAGACAATTCAAATTTCTGAGAAATGTGGGAAGAACACAGCACATAAGATGTAAGGCCTGTAGGCTCCAATATTGTTCCTTTACAAGAGTTTATGTGGCAATTTAACAATCAAAATACGCCAAATAGAAAAGCTCTCATCAAAGACCAGCATTATGAGCCTGGAGCTTCACTGACTTCAGCACGAGAGAACAGTGCCCATTCCATCTTACCCATCATGATCAACTCATGTGGCTGAACAGCAACAACAGCATCATCTTTCTGTATTTCCCAGAAAATAAGTTCATTCAATGACTTAAGCTGAGACACTAAATTGAGCACAGCCATGATCTTTAGGCCAGTATTTCCAACAACTCAGTAGGAGATAAGCCACTGAAATACATTAAGAGTTGTGTGTGCAAAGTGCAAAGCCAACTACCAGCTACATATTTCTAAAATTTGGACACTCCTAAGTAATCCAAAATGCAGTATAAAATTTTAAGATTTGTATTAATTCCAAATAATGCCATTAGACAAAATGATGTTCTGCAGAATAACAAGGATGCGTGCTGAAACAATTTCAAAGATGACAGGTACTCTTCCCAATTACTGAAATCCAATGACAGAGAGCAAATGAAGAACAGAGAATTACTTCAGGTGATGGTTGTCTCCATTTCTGAGCAATACACCAGTCAACAAACTATTCATATTACAAGAAGCATTGATGAAGTTCTTGATTTTTCACACAGAGGGGAAGAGTAAGCCTCTTTCTATTTTAATGCCACGGATACAAAAACAAATTAAACACTTAAAATACAAATCACTTTCATTCTTTGAGAGCTACAGTTACCAAAACAAAGATACTTGGTTGTAAAGCTGGTTGCGATCTAAAAGCAAACTTATTTCAGCTCTGCATACAAAGTAAAATTTTCATTGTATACCATTACCTTCTTTTTCAATTCTTCTTGCTCTTTCTTGCTCAGAGTCCGTTTGGCAGCACTCATTTTGCCAATACTGAATGCTTTAAGTTTACTTTCCATTAGAGGCTGCAAAAGGAGTTAGAAAACAGACATTAAACTGTTTACAAAACAATTAAAATAATGTTACTGTTGACCTTGGCCTAGACCAGTAACTTAGATAAAACAAAGAAAAGGCTTCCCGTACTTATCTCTTAAGTTGTCATTACCTAACACAACTCTTAAAAAAAAAAAATCTATGTGGTTTATTTAAACAAATCATCCTTGGTTTAATGAGGAAGTTTTTAATACACCCATTCAAACACAGCTGAAATCTGAAAGGCACTAGCTCTAAGAACTTGGAGATCTTATCACTATGCAGTACAGTTTCTAAACCTTCAGAAATATATGCTTTGCACTACAGGTCCCTTTTGATCACTGCAGCTTTCAAAAACCAAACTAAAAACCAATAAAAAAAGATAAGTTCTAAAAGCTTTTCTGACTATCTTGGCCAAAATAATGTTTGTGCAAAGCTAAACAGGTGTAATGGAACAAAAAAAACGCTAAATTTCAGTTGTACTTCAAGGTAAAATGTAATAGCTTTGCTTGGAAAAGCAAATGTGTTCTAGATGTTTTCACGTACTACTTAAATTAAAAAAAAAAAAAAAAAAAGACCTTTCATTCAAGTCCTAGATTCTTCAGAATTTTTTTCCAAAATCCTAATGAAGGAAGCACTCCATTTAACAGTAATTTCTGGAGGACGGAACTAGAATTCTGAAGATTCTATTCAGGTAGTTAACAGGCAGCGAAGTGTGAAGAGAAGAAAGAAAACAGGATGAAGAGCATGTGCCTGAGACATGGGCAATGGGAAGTAAAAAAAGAGAGAAGATAAGAAAGTTCTCTGGAAACTCCAAGCTTAGCACAGTAATTCATAAAGAATCAGCACAAGAACAACGGCCCAGAAGAGCAAACCAGGAGCTATTAGCCTTATCTTCAAAATATCTGTGCTTCTCTTCCACAGTGCACAGTGATGCTTAAAACTACCACTCTTGCAATGACAATTCTTTAAAAAAAAAACCAAACAGTTCAATAAAAGACCAAGACAAATCAGATGAATAACCTCACTGTCATATTATGAAAAAATTTCTGATACCAACTGCATAGAGAGTTTCCTCTAGGAATAGCTTTCTTTGCAAAGAGTTTTATTTCTGGCATCAGCTTCCCAGTCAATTTTTTTTTTTTACATTAAAAAAAGCACCATGAAAAACAAACTGTTTATCTCCAGTTTATAATCCTTGCTTAGTATCACAAACATCTCTTAGAGCTCTGCCAAGCATATGACCAAACAGCTCATATTTCTTTGAAAAGTGTTGCCTGCTTCATCACTGAAAGGAAAGCCGTGGGTTACAAATGAATGCAGCGTTGTTCGTGACGCTATCTGGTTTATGACACCATGTTTGTCAACATGAGCTGCTGTGACAGGTTTATCAGAAACTTTCGTGCATCTGCGTGTTTTTAAATTTAATAAAATCCAGTTTTCCAGTTGTCTGACAAACAATACACAAAACCTTGGCAAAACATGAGCATATTGCTATGGCACAGCACTGCAGACAGAACAAATACCACACTCCTACCCAAGGCTTATCCTGTCATCAGAAAGCAATCTCTCACTGTAATGTTACGGGACACCTGCAGATCAGCCATGTGAATGTATGTTCCAATGACATAAAGGAAACAGCTGTAAGATAAAAGAGTTCTGGCACTAAGATCTCCTCAGTATAGAAAGGGTCTCAGGAAAAAAAAAAAAAAAGCCAAGATTTTCAAAGTGCTGGAGCAATATAAAGTTAACAGGATTGAACTGATTTATGCCTGCTAGTTACATTTCAGTAAGCAGTTATAACATTATTATTAACCATACACAGCTTCACAAAATTCCTAATAATAGAACTACACAAAACTTGAAGGCCTTCCTCCATCAAAAAATGAAAAATACCAAGAGGGTAATGCAAATGATAGAAGAAAAAACTCGCAGCTGAGTAATCAAATCTCTGTATGAAAGAAAACTCCGTTAAAAAGAACACTGCATTGATTATGAGGTGGCACAAAGCACTGAAGTCCGAGTTTCTTCAACAACACAAAACATTCAAAAGAAACTTAAGAGTAATTTTCCAAATTGCAGCAAGTAAATCAAATCAATCAAACAACCTACTTCTTTGTGAAAAGTTTCTGCTACCACAACTTGAATAATGCTATCTTACAGGCAATTTAACAGCTGGTAATGGACTTTTGCATATACAACAGCAAACTGAAATCTTGAAGACAATCCAAACCACAGAATGAATTGACTGGTGTTAACTCTCTGGTTCTTCTTGCCTGTTTTCATTTTAGCTCAGAAATAGATGGGTCTTCATGCAAAGTACCAACAATGGGACCAGGCAAAGTCTCTTCACTGGGGGGACCAGGGCTGGGCTGGCCAGGGAGACAAGATAATTACTCTATCCTTTTGCTTTAAATGAATTTTAACAGAAATTAAAATAAAGAATGGAACTAGGGCCACACTATCTCATCATGAGAAGTCAACTGTGTTCAAAAAGACACTCAGATATCCTGATTCTTACAACTGATCATCTCTTATTGTCAAACTACTCCTCAGTGTAAGAGACAAACCTACAGAGTCCTTCCAGCTTCTCCCTGTCCAAGTATCTATTTTGAATGCAATACCATGCAGCACAGCTTCCTACACTGCTGGTTGTTTTGAAAGTTTCAAGGAGTATTTTTAAACATGAAAACCAATGGTTCATTTGCAAACACCTACAGGTTACATACCCAATGTACCAGACTCTGCCTGCAGCAAGTAGTTTTTTTAAAAACAGGTCTATTTTGAGTTTGTGGGTTTCATTGGAATTTATTTGGTTTATTTGTTTTTAAATATTTTGGACTTACATGTGAATCAGCAGATCCAGTGGTGTGTACTGCATCTGGCCCTCTGCCCTAAAGAGAGAGTGAAGCGCAGGTGAGGCACAGAACAAGTAACAGACAAACAAACTGAGGGGGTTTTATCCAGTTCTTTAAACGTGATTTTCATTTCCATTTCAACATCCAAATACACAAGAACTAAGATACCTGTAATGTATTTTAATGATATATCTGAGCAGGTCACACCAGGAACAATGTCAATATAAGGTAAATAAGGGATTAAAGATACACTGCTCTTGCTACCACCAAAAACATCTAAATTCCCACAGCTGGATTTTATAAACATGCCACTACAGCACTATAAGGAAACAAAAAAGGTTTGTTACATTGCATCTGCAGAAGCTGCCATTAAAGGCTGTTAAAAATTACATGAAGTGCTTAATTACTTTTGGCTTACTATAAAATACTTTCCAAAACTGCTCTCAGTATACTGTGTATAGAGGGAAGCTGGGCACGCCAAGAACACTAATTTAAGTCCAAAATTGACATTATTAAACTGTAAACCAGCACATATACAAAATCAGGTTTTTAAATGAGCTTAACTGATGGAGAACACACATTTAAACTATGTAGTGCCCAAATTCCAGAAAACCTCCGTGATGTAACACCTGCTATTAAGGTAAATGCACAACTCAAATCTCAACTGAAATTGAAGTAAAAACCCCCACGTTTCCATTAGCTGAAATCAGTTCATTACAGAACCTTAGCACTTCTTATTATCAGGAATTTATAGTTTCTACCAGAAATAGTAATATATGATGCTCCTCTCCAGTCTTTCAAAACAAACAAGCACCAAATGCTTGTTTTCATTTTGCACCCTTTTTCATCAGCTAAGACAGACACTTCTCTTCCAACAAGTATATTCCTATATTTTACAGTAAAACCAATTTAGAAAAAATGGTCTTCAAAAGGCACTTCAACAACCAGAACTAAGTGGGCCACAAAGGTAAAGAAAAGGTAAAGATACAGCCCTTACATTGGGAGAAGTTCCCAGGAATACATGTGGAGGTCTTTTAAGAAAGAGAAACGTGGGAAGGAACAAACAGAAGAAAACAATTCTTACTTTCAAAAACCTCCCAAATCCACTTGCCTGCAACATTATACATGGCTCACAAGACACATCTTAGCACAGAATAAAAAGTTTAGTTCACACGCCCCAGTAGCAGTTCACTAAAATAAACATGGAAGCGAATACCACAAGCATCTTTTACTAATACTGCTTCCCACAAACTTTTCCTCTGTACTTGGTGCTGGATGTTTTTGTGATTCACAACTGCCTACAGCACCCGGTTCAGTAATCTGTTCTATGTATGTAACTTAAGGAAATCTCTCGTCTCCTGAGAGTTCCTCAACGTATAGCGCAACATCACACAAATAAAAGACACCGGACAAAGGAATTTCAGAGCATGAGACTGGCATTCTTCCTGCTGCCAGCCCCCACCCTGCGGCAACCAACACTGCATCTACAATTCAAACCTTACAGGAAACAATTCCAGACCTGCAGGGAAAAATACCAGTCACAAAGGTGGAGTGACACAATGCTCTCTGCCTTAGTGTACTGACAGAACCAAGACCCAGCGCTGCTCAGGGCAAGGAGGTTGTTTGGCAACAGCAGAACAGAATGACCATTTCTTGATTCTCCACATCTGTTTCATTTACAGAAGTTTTGGAAAGCAACACCTCACAACAGGAGTGGGTGCTGAAGCTGCTTACAGGGAGGACAACAGATAAGGCATCACACTGAGTAACAAGGAGTACCAATGCTCAGTACAATGACACAATATCCTGAGGAAGAACATAAAAAAAAGTAACAGACACTAAATCTGCTTCTCCAGCAACAAGCAGATGATGCTGCTCAGAAAGGCTTCAGTGTGTGGCAGCACACTGAGATTCTGCAGGAAAGCAGGCCAGAGATAAAAAAGTCTGGAAGTCACTGAGCCAGGATTAAAGTGGTGTTCCCCAACTCATCAACAGGGACCACAACACTGTGGAGCCACTCTGAACATCAACTGAGCAGCACAATTTCTATTAAGGTGCATTTGGAAAACTTCTAAAAGCAGTTTAGCTTTCAGACCAACTTTATCCCACGGCAACGAGCAGCTTTGGAGAGCCACATTATTCTCGTCCTTCAACAGTTCTTATTTTTAAAGTCCTCTCTTCTCATCTATAAAATTAGTTCTACCTTTGATACGGCTTCTGACCATCCGAGCAACTGTACTGACAAAGCACAAGATGACAAGATTCGTGACAAAATTACACATTGCTATCAGCAAGTTTCTAAACAGCAGTTATTAAAAAAGCCCCACAAACTCTCACAGCACTGCACTTTGTATCCACCTGCGCCCTTGTGGGAAGGGCTGATCTTATTTCCTTAAGAGTTACAGCAGCTGCACTGACTCAGCGGGATCAGTGTCTTTCCAACACTCACATAGAGGAGCACTTCAGAAGATGTTGCCCGGCCATGTTGAAATCTGGAATAGATTTTTTCTGTTCTCATCTGTTCTGTTAAGTAGCTCAACTAAACTGTTCAAAGAAAGACAGTCAAATTTATGTCCTGCACCTGATGAGATGTGAGGACAGCTCATTCATAATCAAAATACCAACAAAAAAATGTGGCAAGTCCATCTTTCAGTCACTGCCAGCATAAACAATGGACAAAAGTCTTACTCCCACTTCGCTGCGTCTACCACTCTGCATGAAACCTTACTCTGTTTTTCCCTAAACCAGACTATGTTACAGCTGGATCACTTTTTCCATCACTTTCACTCCACAGATTTCTCAAAGACTTGTGCCAGCGGAGCCAAGTGCCATTTCAGCACCTGCATACAGCCCTGTCCAACCCCAGTCCTGGAGGTTAGGTGGCCCAAAGCTCCATTACTGGCTCCAGCCAACTTTGCTCAACCGCTAAGAGAAAAAAAGTATTCAAAGGACAATACAAATGAGACATGATGAACTCCTATGAAAATGGCAAAGTAGAGTCATGTCTCAGATTCTGATGTTTACATTTTCTTCCAGCTTCATGGAATCTTCCAAAGAAAACAGACCTGCTCTCCCAAATCTTCCCTCCTGCCCGCAGTTCACATGGCCACAAATCCAGCTCTTCAGTTTCTCCAACTTTAACAATCTCTTGGTAAAACTGGCATCATCTTGTTATTAGACCAATATTTAAAATATGCTAAATACAATAATTATTTTTAATTATTACTGATGTTGTTTAGTAAAACAACAAAGCAACAAAAGGACAAAAGCAGCCAATAAAACCCAAGAGACAATCTGTGACCTTTCAAATGCTGAATGGTATTTGTGCAACTGTAATGGCTACAACTTAAACATAAATAAAAGCCCCATCCTTGTAAGAACCAAGAGCTTCAGGGTAAAGTGTTTAGGGGAATTCTGGTGCAAGACACTCCCGCCTTGTGTCAACACCTTCCACTGATCCTGCCCCTATCCTGGGCAGCTGGTCACACTGAACTAAATCACTGTTCCTGATCTAACTGAGCACCCAGCAAAGGGTGAGATGGGGAGGTTCAGCCAAAGCAGTTTCCAACTTGTAGCAGGCTCCCTCCAAATCATGCCAAATCAACTAAACAGGACATTTAGGGAAGGCAAAAGTAGCTAAGGCTGGGACTGGTTTGCGTCAGCACTGACAGCAAGGAAAAGAAGATGGAATCACAGCTTAAATTAAGATGCTAAAACCCACCAAAAGGAGGATTCTAGCTCGCCTTGTCTTTTTTATTCTTCCTTTCTCTAACTCTCCAGAAAGCATCAGAAAATTATGTTATGGTGAATCTCTCTAGTCTTCATAGTTGCTGGAATAATGCGTATCAGTATTACTCCCTATTGAAATAGTTCTAACTTGCAGATACAAAGGTAAACAGAAAATGGTTTTCTCCAAAGTACTCACAAGGAACGGTATTCCATTAGAACCTTAAACTCAGATGAACAGGGACATTTTTCAGAATGAAAGAGGCAAAAGTACAGTTTGGCCCAAGTGGATTATCTCTTGGGCACCTGGTAGACAATTAGAGCAGCAGTACATAAAAGAGCAGTGAACATGCAATATCGTCCCTATTCTCAGAGGGTAAAATAAGAAAATGGAAGAGCCATTAAGCAACTAGAATCTCATTATATAAAGATAATAACTGAACATAATCTGTATCTGTCATTTCAAAATCATGTCCTACACTGACATTCTGTGCAGGCTTCAGCACTCTCTATTTTCGCTTTAATTATTCTTCTTTCCTATTTAGATTACTGGAAATCTCAAGTACGTATCTTGCTATTCTAGTCTCAAAGTGCCAAAGGAATAGATGATGCTTTTGCAGCATATTTCACACTGGAGACTCTCAAACTTATTTAGCAGCCGACAGTATCACACAAAGCAGCTGCCACCACAGCCACACAGGCAGTGGGGGCTTCTGAACCTGCACCATCTCCAGTGACGTTTTTCAAACAGTGAGTCAAACAGATAATGCCTGACTGAAAAAAACTTGATCTTGATTTTACACTACAAATCAAAATACCTGGCTCAAATTCAGTCCCTGGACACAAAGACTGAAGAACAAACACTAACTGTTCTGAAAGGGAGAAACTATTTTATTTCAGGCACTAGGTCACAGTTCTTTGTAGAGCACAGAAAATGAAAGGTCACTGTGTCTTCCCAGGAGGTAACTAGAAGCCAGCAAAGGTACATCTTGGAATTGCCACTGAAATACATGGAATCTATAAGACATATTTGTTTTGCGAGTACAATTATTCTTACAACTTTCAAATACAATGCAACAAAAGAAACAAAGCCTACAGCTTCAATATGGATATATAGGCAAATGAACCCTAAAATTATTTAAAAAATCAAAATGTTTCATAAAAATTACTTTAAGAAATTGAATAGTGGTTACTTACTTAATTGTGAAACCACGAACATTTTCATATAGTCTCAACTAAAAATATTCATTTTCATCCTTGTGTGAATAAATTAATTAAAAAAAAAAAAAAAGGAATACTATTCATTTCAGTACCATTATGTCACATGTCCTTCTGCAGACTTTTGAGAAGTATCTCTATGGATATACATATCACAGGCAATCATGGAATGACCAAAAAAAGGGACCAACACACCATCCCACCCCCTGAGATTTCCCAAGATTTATTTTTTGGGAAATAAATCCCAAGAGATAGGCATGTCTTATTTCATTTTGCTTTTCAACAGAAACATTCTCATGTATCCAGGCAGGTACTATCCCTACTTTCTTTGGCACATAACACTGACAACAAGAAACAAGTAGGATCTAGAATGTAAAGCACTGGGCAAACACTACTGACACACTGCTGGGCACCTCGAGCAATGGGGTGAGGGGGAAGTGCACGAAGGAGGCAATGCAGGGACAGCATCTCCTCACCAGGCCCTGGCTGAGGACACACACGTCTGACCCCACATTCTCCAGCTGTCCTACTGAATTCTGTGGGATGGAGGAGTTAGTTTGAGGAGTTAAGTGTCTGCACAAACCCTTGCAGAACTGAGATCTAGGATGGAAAACAATTCTTATAAGTTAATTATTATTGCATATAAAAAAAAAGAATATCATCGCTACAGAAACAGTAAACACCAAAACAAAAAAAAAATCTATGATGGAACCGTGAAAAGAAAGGGGTCACACCTGGGTTGGTTTTGTGTACCACCTTGTCAATTGCATTAATCAATAATTAATTATTCTGTTTCTAATTATACTTAAGATCTCAAAATGTCTTATTCCCTGAAAGCCACTGTCCATAAATTAAGACCTATTTACTACTCAAGTTTCCTGTCTAGCTCTTACTTGCAATTCCAAGCCAAACACAAGATAAAAAAAAGCTTTTTTTGGCAATATTTGGAACAGATCATAGGAGGGAAACAAAAAATTCTCCTACTCTAGTAACACCAAGTAAACATGCAAAGGCTTTTGGTAATTACATTTCATTACCAGCTACTGCAGAGTTTTTCAGCAGCAAAATAAAACACACAAAAAATCCTGCTTTGCGTAATAAAAAAAACCAGACAAAAATTATTAATTTATACAGCACTTGAAAGTCCTGAGCCAAAACGTGGCTTTCACCTTAATTTATTACACGCTCATACACCAAAATCTGAAGACTTTCTTTACTTCTGGCCTAAAACCCGAAACAGAAGTGAGCGAAAAGGAGCATCGCTAATGCTCACACCGTGAGCCGCCAGTGCACCCCCAGCACACGCCGCAGCCTGTCCCCTCGGGGCAGGAGGGGTGCTGAGGGGTGGGCAGCTCCGGGCTGGGACCCCCCGCGCCCCGCCCGGTGCTGCTTTCGGCTCCGGGCAAGTTCGCCCGAGCTCGCACACCACCTGGGCTCCCGGGCTGGAAATCCGCCCGGCGAGAGCCACAGGAAGTACGGCGGGCACAGCGAAAAGCGCGGGGAGCGCCGCGGAGATTCGACGGAACTTGTAAATTCACCGCAAACCGAAAGCACGCACTCGATCTCAAACTACCGCTGTCCTTCACACCGGCAAGCTGGGAACGAACCCGGCGCGGGCTTCNCCTCACCTTCCCGGCGGGTCTCTGGGAGCCGCCGGGCGCCTTGTCCGCCATCTTGCCTCTCCCTTCGCCCAGCCTGGCGGCCGCGAGCCGAGCGCCGATCCCACCGAGCCCGCGAGCGGAGGGCGCGCAGCCGATGGCCGAGCGGCCGATGGGCTGCCCCCGACTCCCATCGCCGCCGTGCCCGACCCAGAACGGGAACGGGACCGCGGAATGTCCCGGCCAGCCGAGCAGAGCCCTCGGATAAATAGCGAAAAGGCTGGCGCGGCAAATCCTGCGTTAGTGGGTTTGATGGCCCACCGCGGCTGCAGCGCCACTGACAGCGGTAACGGGGCCCGGGGACCGCGGCGCGGCGGGCACGGGCCGGGCCTGCGAGAGGGCAGGTGGGTACGGAGGAGTTAGGGAGAGCTTTAATCCAGCTGCTGCCGCTCCCGCGGTCCTGTGCCCGCGCTGAAACCAGCCCGGCCAGCGGGAGCTTCCGGACGAGACAAAAATAATAACAATAAAAATAAACAGCAAAAGGAGAGGGTGAAGAGGGCAGGGGCACCTGCAGAGGAGTGGAAGTTTGGAGAGGGTGAAATCCTCGGGGAACTCCACTGGCTGGAGGTGCGAGTCGGGCTGTGCGGGGACAGGGTGTGGGAGAGGGGGACTATGGNCGGAGCGGCGTGTCCCGGCACAGGCAGCGCAGAAGGGCTGGCGCGGCCCGGGCAGACACCGGCACGGCTCTTGGGAGACACCTGAGGTGGAATCGATGCGGCTTGCAGGGAACGGGGGAGAGTAAAACCTACGCCGTTGACAGCAGGATTTGGGCACGACTCCACTAGGCTTTCTAGGATATTTTGAGGCCCGGACTTGCCCATGAAGGAATGGCGTTGGTCAAGGAGCTTTAGAGATGGATTGGGCAAGATTTAGTGCTCCAGCATCCAAGTCAAGCCTTCCTCTTCCCCAGTCTTTCTGTTTACTTGAGAACAGTTTCACTAGCTTGCAGAGACACAGGATTAGTGTCCTCTGTGACCTGCTTCTGGGGTTTTCTAACATAGTAATGGAAACAGGTGCAGCACTGAGTGGAAAGCAAACCAGCTGGGGAACTGGTGCTGGATAGAAAGGGCATTTAGGGCCATGGGAGAAGACACTAGATGCTGCTCAGCTCTCCTGGGACTGCATTAACAGACTTGGCATGAAAAATGACTGACACTTCCGCATAAAAAACAAACATCTAGCTGGAAAGAGAACATGCCCTTGGATGCTAGAGTTTTGGGGCCACTAATGTTTATAAAATTTGTGCTCCATTTGGCCTCAATCCCTTTATTTAATCCACCTCATTAATCCTTTTCAATTATCCCACTCATTGTTTAAATCCTCTGCTTACTGCTCAGCCTCTACGCTCTTCTGTACTTAATAAACTGCGCCAAATTAAGAGCATCATGATCCAGAGCATGCTGTGAAAAACAGAAAAGATAGAGTTTCAAAGGTCATCTCTACAGATGCTGAATCTGCACTATTTATAACACATTGCCATAGTAAAGTAGCACTTGTGTACAGATAGTGAATGAAAACACATGTCACTGTCTTGGCCTTAATGGGAGAGGAAGGGGAGGAAGGAGAGAGGAAAGGAAAGGAAAGCGTGAGGTGCAGAAATCTGTGGAGAAATAATGCTGGAAAGGGTAGGCTAACAATAATATTTAAAAGTAAGTTGGAGACATTTTTCATTATAATGCAGTAGGTCTGGTTGCCTGCAGACCTGGGAATTATTTATTAACTTGTTACAATGACACATATCATTAGGCATTAGGGAAAATCATGAATGATCATAAATAATTAACACTAAGCTACATTACGTAAACCACATGCTGTCTTTCTGGCTGTTTTTTTTCCTCATTTTCAGATGAGAGCTCTCCACTGCTCTCATCCCAGGCCAGGGCACAGCAGAACTGCTGCAGCCCTTTTGCAAAGTGGGGTGTGAGGGCAGGGGAGAGGAAGGATTTAAAGTACTGCGGAAGAAGTTCCCTGCCCTGTAGCCAAGGAGGCATGTTTGAGGACACGGGGCAGGTAGATCAGGAGCAGGACAGAAGTGTAGCTGCTGGGTGCACAGGTTGGTTACTGCGTTGTTTCATGCTCTTAGTAGTGGCTCCTGGATGGCTAAAGCCACAGCTCTGTGTGTGTATGTGTGTGTTCCCCATTGTTCAGGCAGCAGTCTTCCAGCTCCTTCCCTTATTCCACCCTGAATCTCCTCACAGCCCTGCGACTGAAAACCACTAGGAAGGATTCTCAGGATAGGTAGATGCACGTTCCCGCCATGTATTTGGGAAGCTCTGGGTATACAATGCAGAAATGAGGAGAGGCAGCAGCATGTGCAGCTGGAGGACAGAGAGCCTGGGCTGAATTGAAATGATTTAGCAGGGACCCCCAGAATAATAAAAAAGAGCCAGGGGGGCTGTCTGGGAGAAGGCAGTTTGGCTCTGAGGTTCCCAGCAGCTTGGACTTGCTGCCACAACTCTGCTCTCTGTTTCCTGGCTGGAGCCATCTCAGTGGACTCCATCTCTCAGTGCTGGTGCTCTTCCTTCCCTCAGCTGTGAGACCTGCTCTGCTCCTGCCATTTGGCAGCTGCTTTCCCTTCGAGGACCCCACTGCTCTCCTGGGACACAGGTCTTATTAGGGAACCTGGGTTTTTTCTCTGCCTGGGATTCCTCAAGCAGTGAGGCCAATTACACAAACCAGTCACAGGAGCAACATCTGACTTGCACTGTCTGAGAAAAACTGGTAATTTGCAGTGTATTTTCCAGGCATTAGTGCAAGTATCAAATGAAGGCTTAATTGCAAAAGCCCTCCCGCAGCTTCTTGTCAGAGAGAATTAGCCTGTGTGGCTAGAATCCAGATGTGCACCTTTATCAGCTGTTTAAAAGCATGGAAGTTCAAGATGCGTGCAATGCCAGTCATTCCTTTGTCCATACTGAGAGTCCCTCCTTTCACATTAGCAACAGTGAGTAGCAATTTGTGCTCTGCAAAACACTCCCACTCAGCACATACAAACAAAACAATTTCTTAACCTTGAACTTTGTAAGCGATGGTTCAATCCTGCAATGCTTGCAAAGGACAAGTTGTACTTTGCTCTTACCGTGAGCCCCTGGGTGCTGGGACAGTGGTGGATTTTGACCATGGAAAACATGTGAAATTCTTCATCACAGTGAAACTAATTTCACTGCAATACTTAAGTTCAGATTTGCTGCTGTCCAAAAAAACCCAAAAGTTCTTTCAAAAACAGGAACTTTAAAAAGACAACAACAAAGCCTTCAGAGAAATTTTCCTAAAATGTGAAGTATTTTTCCCAATTTGCTGTGCTCATTGTTTTTTTTTTAGACTTTTTCAGATGGGTTTCCCTGCTGATTTTTAAAGCATAAAGAGTCCAAACCTGAAGATACTCAACTTGAAGGTAAAGAGGGCAGAAAATAAGAAGCTTCAGGTGAATGAACATTGCTGTGCAACCATTATGCTGTTGGTTATTGTTACTCCCTTTTAGCACATCTAGCTTTTCTCCCCTCCAGTGAGGCTTTAAAATACAGGCATCATTTTCACTTCATCTAGTAAGGAATTAGGTTTATAAACTATAATTGTCCCTAATTAGTTACTCAAGAAGGAGAAAATGATGCAGATTCCTGTTTATCCAGTCTTAAAAAGATAGTGGAGTAGAATCTCTAAAGGCAAGTTAATCTCTTCAGTATTAGATCAAAGCACTGTCTACTCAATTATTACAAAATATTGTAATCGCTGCAGTAGAAAGTTACCCATCAAGACAATATTTTCAAAAGATTGATACACACTTGAGAAAGGATAAAAAAATTATCACATAGAACAAAAGGACGATTTTTGTATGTCTGTATCTCTTCAGTTGTTCTCCCACAGAATATGCAACCATGAGCTACAGAAAGAAAGTTAGATGAGGCTAAAGCTTCTCGCTCTTTAACAGCTGTTCTTTTCAAATAGAGCCAAGTTCTACCTTCACCCTTGGTCACTGGGGCTCCATGCAAGATGTCACAACAGAATCAAGTTTACTCAAGAGATTTCAGTGAAGAAGGATAAACCTTTTTACTCAGATAAAATGTCTTACTGAGAAAGAAATAATAAAAATCTGTCTTGGAGGTGAAGGTATAGAAAGAAAAAAGAAATGAAAGAGACAGAGTTGTATGGTAGAGGACTATGTCAAGCGAGAGCCCTTAAGACTTGTTTGCCTGTGTGAGTGGGTTGAGTTGGGTGGAGCTAAAAGGTTATCTTCAGAAGCATCTTAAATCTTCCAAACACCACCGTGGCTTGCTCACATTAGGACTTTCTCTCTTGTTTAAGTTTTTTAAGTTAGTTTATTTACTTACTCAGAAAAGCTATGGATAATTGGAGGGCTAAGAACAACCTCTTCCATAGTGTGCTGAGTTTGTTAAGAGTGCAAAACATGAATTTAGCTTTTTTTTTGTTTAACTTCCTTACCAAAAAGCATAGTTTCCTTTGGGAGGGTTGAAGTAATTTAGAATATTTTTCAGGTGTTTTGATATTTCAGACAAAATGGGATCATGTGAAAGGACTTCAACAATTAACGAAACAAAGGTATAATATAGAAACAAATTCACATTTGGTATTTTAACACATCTTTTTTTCTTTGAGTCTTTGGCCAGCGCTGATTAAAATTATCTTCCATTATTTACCTCATTAGGCAGTGCTTCATCAGTGCTTTAAGATTCTTCTCAAAAGTTATTTGGAGAGAAAGCCTGCAGAAAATTCTACACATGCTAGGAGAAACCCTGGTATATGCTGACCATGCCCTTCTAAATATAAGCTCTGGTTAGAGAAATGCAGAGGCCTCTTCATGCACTACATTACGTGGACTCTTCTCTGTGACCTCCAGATGTCCTGATTCTCCCCGGCTTACCACATAATAGTCATGTAATAAGAACCTTGATGGACTACATATGAATAAGAGGCTATTTTGAGGTTCTAAGTGCTTTAAATTGTAAGGTTCCCTGTACACTGTTCCACAGCTGGCTTGGGAACAGAATACTTAACTCAGTGTAAGATGCATGCAGTTGTCTTTATGAAAGCCCAACCCATCCTCAGAGATCATTCTCCCTGAGACAAGCCTGCCTTGGAAATAAGCAAAAGACTCAGACCACTAGTACTGACTTTCATAAATGTGGCTGCTAAAGCTGCACTGCTGTCACTTGGCAGTGATGTGAACTCTGATCTTTAAAAGCTCTGAGATCTCCCTGACACTTTCTGGCCAGACAGGGAGACCCAGATTATGCATGTGTGACATCAGCAGAGCCAAAGCTGGATCTCCACATGGAGGCAGAGAAGAGAAAATGTATATTTATTGTACACAGCTTGTATTTATCTTTAGGGCAGTTAACAGGTAAACCCGCCAGGGACAGAGCAAAGCCGAGGACGAGCTGATCCTTGTGGTTCCCTTCCAACTTAGGATAGCCCGTGATTCTAAGAAAACTACCATGGGCCTGTGCTTCTGCCCAAGGAGCTGGTATGTACAAGTCTCTCAAGTGATTCTCAGCTCTGCAAAGTCCCCATTCTCTAAATATTTTAAGACATCTTAAAATATTACAGGAACACATGAGAAGTGGAGAGAAATTTCCAGACATCTGTGTTCTCTGCAGCATTAGTGTGTATCTCCACCAATACCCAGACAGTCCAGTGGCCACCAGAACTCAGTCTTGAATCACAAGCAACCCTCATTTGCTCCTCCCAGCCTGTGCTGCCTCCCATGAAAACATAAACCCAGTGGGTATCTCTCCCAGGAGGCCAGGTGATATCCCAGTACTCCCTAAGGCAAGTGGGCCAACTGCCTCCTACATCCCTGAAAGTCTGGAGGTTGCAGGAAAGCCAGAACGTGTTGAACAAGCCTTGCTGCCACTGCTAGGCCAGCAGTTCCCAATCAGCAGTGGATGCTGTTGTTCTTTAGACACCATCTGTTGCAACAGCTGCTGGTGGCTTTCCAACAGTCTCTCTAGCACCGGTCTAAAACTCAGTCAACCACCTCTTATCTAACCTTGATGAGGGAGGCTGAAGATCATGGTCACTTTGGCCTTCTTATGTAGGGCCTGCAGTGGCACTGACCACCATAAATGAAAATGTCACTTAGGGACTGTGAGAGAGGGTCACCAGAGCCTTATTGGGAGCACCTGCGTGTGTGGTGTGGTGGGAGCAAGGCAGGCGAGGGGGCTTTCTCTAGATAACAGCCCCCTCACCACAGTCCAGCATCTGGCCTGTCTCTTCTTCAGGGTGGCCTCTCTAGTGCAGAGCAGCCCCATGAGAAGCCTGACCTCTACCAAAGGCTGAGCAGTTTTTATTAATCTCCAAATGACACACTGCAGAGCCCACGGGCAGCATGGCCCTGGTCGTTCCCACAGCCGGCTACTGCCTTCAGACACACTAAGGTCTTACCCATACAGCGCTTTCTCCTGTATTTTTATATTCTGATTATGTAACTGTGCTGCTTGCATAACTGAAACAACAGTAACTGTAGGATTTGTCTAAGAATCAACACAGAGCAGCTCCTGTCTCCCTCCCAGCCGTGCCGCTCGGAGCACAGAGAAGGTGGCTGCCACGTGTATTAGTGAGAGGCACTCTGCGAGGAGGGGCCATTTGGTGTGTCCCTGCATGCCACCAGGCACCTCCTATGAAACATGGACATCGGAGCATATTAGGCCTGTTAACTGAAAAATGCCTTTTATTTAATGTTGGCTTTTCAGCACTCTTCAGTTGTTTATTTTCCTAGCAGGTCTCCTGTGTAATTTTTATAAAGATGATAAGCAGTGTCACCAGCCTGCCCTACTTTGGACAGTTCCATAAAATCAGTATTTTTACTTCAATGAAAAACGCATTGAAAATCACTTTCAGCCATGCACCTTTACGACTTTTGTTGTGCTAACTTAAAAAAAAAAAAGTAATTCTGATTGCCTCCTTGTTCAGAAGATTTTTCACGTTGGGATGATCCACTATCAGACTGAGGATTTTTTAAAAAATTGTTGGGCACAATGTCCTCATTACACTGGACCTCAGTTTATACCGTGTGACCAAACATACAGCTCTGAATATCACCATGTAATACATACTTGTGGAAACCTAGAGCTATCATATGTTTTAGAGCATCTGAAAACAAATAAAATGGAAAAGAAACACGTCGAAGCATCAGAGAGCAATCCCTTAGTCTGGCTCCTACCTGTGCCTGCTGTTTCCTTCGGCCGTGTTTAAGGCACACCCGTAACACCCGCACGGCGCTTTCCCCTGTATTTTTACATTCTGATTATGTAACTGCTGCTTGCATAACTGCAGCGACAGTGAAGGTGGGATGTGTGCCCGGACCAGCGCCCGGCGGCTCTGCCGGCAGGACCAGGACGCGGCGGGTGCCGCTCTGTGCCGGGATGCGCCGCCCGCGCCCCGTTTGCGTTCGGGGCACGAGGCAATGTCCGCGGCTCTCACCGAAGCACACACGACAGAGCCACCCAGCTGTCCCCTGCCCGGGTGTGCTTCCCGGCCTGTCCCCTTCCCCCGGGGTCACCTCCCCTGCCCCGGCCGCGCCGCTGCCCCCTCCGTGCCGGGGCCGGTATTGGGGCCGATCCCGGTATTGGTGCCGATCCGGCTGTCTCTGCCCCCGGGACGGGAGCCCCGAGGGTCCGGCCCGNCCGCGGGCGCAGCGGCTCTGCCGAGCCCGGGCGGCGGCGGCAGCGGCAGCGGCACCATGCCGGAGGGCGAGGGGGACAAGGAGGAGGCGGCGCCGGCGCCTCGCCCCGCCGCGCTGCTGCGGTGGGACGAGGNCCCGGGGCGGCGGGGGCGTCTCCGCCCGCTCCTCGGGAGCGCTGGATGCGCCGCCGGTCTCCAGTTACCGCGATGCGGGGCGGCGGGGCGGGAGGAGCCGCGGCGGTGCCGCCCGGGCCCCGCCGCAGTGAGTGATGCTGCCGGGGGCGGGCAGGCGCAGGGACGGCGCGGATCCTCCGCCGGCGGCCGCGGGCGCAGCGGCTCTGCCGAGCCCGGGCGGCGGCGGCAGCGGCAGCGGCACCATGCCGGAGGGCGAGGGGGACAAGGAGGAGGCGGCGCCGGCGCCTCGCCCCGC
>VWZF01000181.1:959182-994715 GCA_013396755.1 Sclerurus mexicanus | reverse complement strand
GCTGCTGCGGTGGGACGAGGTGCCCGAGGACTTCGTGGAGTGCTTCATCCTCTCGGGCTACCGGCGGCTGCACTGCTCGGCGCAGGAGTGCCTGGCCTCGGTGCTGCAGCCCACCAACGAGACCCTCAACTTCTGGACCCACTTCATCCCGCTGCTGCTGTTCCTCAGCCGGTTCGCGCGGCTGCTGCTGCTGCGGGGCGCCGGGGACGTGCCCTTCCACCACCCGGCGCTGCTGCCCCTCTGGTGCTACGCCTCGGGCGTGCTGCTCACCTTCGCCATGAGCTGCACGGCCCACCTCTTCAGCTGCCTCTCCCCGCGCCTCCGCGCCACCTTCTTCTACCTGGACTACGCTTCCATCAGCTACTACGGCTTCGCCAGCACCGTGGCCTACTCCTACTACCTGCTGCCCGGGCTGAGCCTGCTGGACGCGGGGGCCCTGAGCCGCCTGGTGCAGCAGCGGCTGGGCTGGCAGCTGGACTGCAGCCTGCCCATCGCGGCCTACCGCGTGCTGGTGCTGCCCGTGGCGCTGGCGCTGGCCGTGGGCTGCACGGCCGCCTGCTGCCGCAGCCGCGCCGCCTGCTGCGCCTACCCCTTCGCCGTGCGCACCTTCGTGTTCGCCATGCCGCTCAGCATGGCCTGCCCCATCATGCTCGAGAGCCTCCTCTTCGACCTCCGCTCGCGCAACCCCACGCTCTTCGTCTACTTCTACCGCCGCTACTTCTGGCTGCTGGTGGCCGCCTTCTTCAACGTCAGCAAGATCCCCGAGCGCATCCAGCCGGGGCTCTTCGACATCGTGGGGCACAGCCACCAGCTCTTCCACATCTTCACCTTCCTCAGCATCTACGACCAGGTGCACTACGTGGAGGACGGGCTGGCCGAGTTCCTCAAGGCGCCGCTGGCCGCCCCCACGTACCTGGGCACCGTGGGCTACATGCTGCTCCTGACCGTCTGCCTGGCCGCCGTCGTCAGGAGGTTCCTCGGTGTCGCAGAGCTCTGCAAGCAGGACTAGCCAGGCCAGCAACCCTGGAGACAGTGACCGCCGCAGCGGTGACCCTCGGGCCGCAGACCCTCCAGCCAGCCCCACCACGCCCTGAAGAAGCTGTGAAACCTGGGGGAGACACACCTGTGGAAGAGCCAGGTCCCTTTCATGGAGGGTTTCTGGAGAAAATGGCCATGGCGGAACTGCTCGTGCTCTTTAAACTACTAGGTTACCAGGGGAAGCAAGCAAATGCTTACTGGTATGTTGCTGCTTAGAGTATAAGCTGAAATAATTTAGCTCTGCTACTAGAAAGAATGCATGAATGGTGAATGCCACTTACTAATTTCATAACAATTAGATTTCAACTAGCTCTGTATATACATATATATTTATATATCTAGCTATATATTTATTAGCTACATATATGTGTATATATATGTATACACTTGAAGACATTTGTGCAATGATTACTCATAGACTTTTAATCAACTCCTATGTGAAATTTCCTAGCAGATTATGCACTGACATTTATCTTCCTCTGTGATGCTGTAACTGGCCTTTGCAGCCACATACTGAATTTTAAATGCAAACAAATCGATAGCTAGCTGTAGTTTCTAAGGTCTTGCAGCCTTTTCAGCCAGGGAACAATAGATTTAAGAGAGAGAGGAAAAACAGCTGTGAATTATTACAGAATTACCAGTTGATGGAGAGACTTTAATTAGACAGGCAGTGAGTGGTTGGTGTAACCACTCGGATACTAAAATAAAATAAAAGGATATGTAAAATAACTGAACCAGAAAGGGGTCAATCGAATGGGGGCAGGGAAAGAAGAGGGACACTGCATAATGGCATGGCTCTTCCCTCAACACGTCAGGAACATCTGTTGTGCTAAGGGGGTTGCTAAGGGGCCCCTTTATCTTCCCTGGTAAATCACCCCCAAATCAGCCCTTTAGAGTCAAAGTCAGATGCCAGACTTTCTATAAACCCCTGCCAAGCTCGGTGGGAGTTCTGTGGATGTAAAGAGAGTAACTGATGCATGAGATCTCATTCTGGATCTTTTAAAGAACTACATGGAACTGGTTTCGTCTGCTCTTTAATTAGAGCACTGTCAGATTTACCATCCTAAAATTAGTTGCAGAATAAGGTACTGCTGAATTTGAGTTCAGGACCTAAAATCTGGCTCTAGAAGTACTGGATACTGGCACTTTCTCATAATTCCCTACCTTCTCCTATTTTGATTAGTTGTGGCTGCAGCTGGGTGTGTTGAAGTCCTCGTTCAGAAGCTTTGGGGGAGATCAAACACAAGAAGAGATATTAAGAGATATTTTCCAAAGCAGTATCTTTCCAGAGCAAGCCAGATTTTACCCTTGTCACACAACAAAGAGCTAACTATAGTTTAAACTTACTCTCTGTATACAGAGCCATTTTTGTAAACTGCGTGCAGATTTTAAGCAGATGCATTTTGGTTTTTGTCTGACAGAACAAGTTATGCAATAACATTACACAAGGGGGTTACAAATCGAACTTCAGGTGAGAAACTGCTTATATATGCCATTGTCAGAAGGGTGGCACTTCCTTAGGAAACAGTGGTGTCAGACTGCACAATAGTGTAGTGACTCTTTTACTCAGCTCCTAGTGTAGAAATAGATATCTGCTTGAGTCTTTCCCATTTTCATGGACGTGGCATCTGAACCCCAACAAAATGTTTTGAGTGCAATCCATAGACTCCTGTAAGACAAAGCCCCCTTTGCTTATAATGGGAATATAGGAAGAGCTATAGCTAGGGATTATGAGGTCAAATCCTTAATATGGGTCAGAATCATCACAGAAACCAATAAGTTGTATGTCCTGTACCAATGTCAGCTTTGTGAAAATTTCTCTATGAAAGTGCATAAGCTAGAAGAAAATTAAGCTCACTTCATTTTACCTCCACTCATTTTAAGTACAATCTTTTAGATTCTCATTGAATTATTAAAATGGCCTAACAAAAAGATGTACTGTTTGCTAGCCACAATTCTGGTAGTACAGCATTTCTGGTAGGGTCACATGTGGTCTCTTAAAGAGATTGGCTAGAATTTTCTGAAACAGCAGTTCCTAAAATGTGGCCCCTTGAGTTACTGCTGATGGGCCTTAAAAAACAGCATGACCCCGTGTGGCTGGCTGTGTTTGGTTTTCATTTGCCAACCTGCATTGAAAGAAGATGAAAACTACATGAAGTATTTTTAATTTTACATTTTTTCATTAACTTTTGTCATAAATATAGCATTGCTTTATTCAGCCAACAAAGCAGAAAATGATCTGCACCACTGGGAGAGGAGGCTGGTTCACAACAGTTATTCTTTGAAATGCGCTTTATATTGTGGAAACCCTGAAAACTCATAATAGAACACCAGTGGATCAAGACCTGCAACAATGTCATCCTATGAATTTCTACAACTGCAAAAAGAGGCCAAAAATCTTTGAGATGGGCTGTACTCAAATTAAAGTAATAGTGGCGCAGTAGTTAGAACCCAATGACTCATCCAAGTTTCAAAACTAATTACGTGGAAAGGGTTTGCCTGGGAGATGCCACTAGCACATCCAACCAGCAATTAAAAACTAAGACGTGAAAAAGGCCAGGGACAATAAATCTCAGCACTAGAAAACAGCTTAGAAACAAGCAACAGTAAAAGCCAAACATAAAGACCAGGCTTTTAAAGCATACTGTATAATGAATTATATTTGTTCTTGTCAGTCACAATGTAGAGGACATCTCAAGAAGCAACGTCAAAAATGGCCGTTGCTAACTTGTAAAAATACATTTGATATTTCCAGTTCAGCCACGCAGGGTCATCTATATATATCTCAACGATGGACAACAGTGTAAAGTTTGGATTGCAACCAGCTGCAGTTTTACTGGCATCTTACTGCTGTTACCAGAGTTGCCTGTGAGCCCCAGTTACGCTGGAGATTTGGTACCTGGCTCTGATATTAAGAATATTGCTTCATTTAGAAGTTGGCAAATTGTTGAGGCACGTGTATAGGCCTGAGCACCTCATGGAATTATTTGTACACACTGGTTGCAAGCACTGCTCTCTGAGCCACTGTAAGCAGGCTGTATGAATCCAGAGTGAATGGCCACAGGGAGATGTGGTTAGTTTAAGAGTTCTAATTAATGTTCTTTTGTTTGTCTGTTTGTTAAAAAAAAAAGTGGCTACAAAGTGAAAAGGTACAGTAAGTGTGGAGAATATCTAGGGAAATGCTACCCAAGTGTCTGTGTTTACCCAGTGAAGGACATGTTGGTAGATAATTGCTCCATTTGCCACATCCGATGGCCAGTCTACGTAAACATGGACAGAACAAAACTGAGTTAGAGATTAAAAGTAGAACAAGATATCTATAATTACAGTGCTTGAATTTGGTCACATAGAAGTGAGTCAGCATATGTGTGACTTGTAAGGGTGCAGGATGATTTCTTGGTGTGAAAGCACACATGACTGAACATGTGTAAGCATGTCCAGAGTTTACACAAGAGGTCTGACCTGCAGACTGGATGTATAAGGATGTCCTAGAAAACGAGCTTTTTTGCCTAAGTATATGTCATAACGTTTTTATTGCCTGGTACCTGCCATAAGGTCTACACTCACTGCTTGTGTTTAAAAACACAAAGGCTTTTCAGGCCTTTTGTGGTAGAATCTGTGTGGGAGTGGGAGCCGAGGTGAGGACTGGAGCACAAGGGGTTGGCCTGGAAAAGCCTGTGTCTTTCTGACTTGGGCCAGCACTGACCTCCAGTCTGACACACCTGTGCCCGTGGGAGCTGCCTGTTGATGGGGACAGTTCTCAGAGTGCTGGTGGCACAGGCACCCCTCCTTGCAGTCAGCATGTGCCTAGAACTGCAGTCTACACATTGGGATATATTCACTAAGCACTGGGCACTTCCAAGTAGCCTGTGAGCTTTAAGCTCATCTTTGTGTAGGATTGATATACCTGATCTGTAATAATTACCTGTGTTCTGTGGTGATACATTATTTCTTCTTCTGCAGCATATTCATTTGAATGTCACTCTCCAGAATATTTGTGAAGCTCTGAGTGGCTTCATTAGCAAGACTGGAACATGCAGTCTGGAAACAAAGGGAAAGGTTTCATCCGCATGCTGCACTTACAGAAATTTAGCAGTTAAAAGTAGAAACGTGTTGGGTTTTTTGCTAAAATGATAGTTCTTAGTTGTCCAGGTGTTGTGCTTATTATTTATTTGCTGAATCCAGCCACTTTGTCAGGTTTTTGTGTACCTGCAGAAAATGACAGTATGAAAGTTTTACTACATGTTTAAGTGAACTCTCTGAGGCAGCACATGCATAAAGCATTATTGCACTAAACTCAGTTGATTACCATCCACATGCCTTACAGAAGCAAATCATACCTGTAGTAATTGCCCAGATTAAACTGTTTTTCATTGCCTGTGAGAGTGAAAATGACCAAGTGGCCAGTAAGAAGCTGAGGAGTCAGGCACTCCTGGGGCCTTGTCCCTGCTTTGCCACTACCTGTTCTGTAATCTAGGGCAAGTTGTTTAAACTGTGTTCATTTTGAATGAGTTTAATTCATGTGAAACACTGGAATTGTACCAGGGTTGAATTTGACTCTCTGTGTCTCAGTTTCCGCATCTGTAAGATGGGGAGAATATACCTTACCTACCTCGCAGGGTTGCTCTGAAGACTAGCTAATGTTTGTAAAGCACTTAAAAATGCAAAGACCCTCCTTGGTGCTAAGAAGAAATACTACTGAACTCCGGCAGAGAGAATGTTATTTTTTCCTCGTCTCACAGGGAACACGAACATTTCTAGACCATGGAGTCTTGGGGCAAACCCTTGTCATTGCCATACTCCTAGAAAGTTCACATTCTGTGTCCTTTGGAGATGATGGCAAAATTTCCACTGGCTTCAAGTGGGGGGCAATCAAGACCTAAGCAGTATTAAACAGGCTGACTAAACACTTAAGGGTCAGGAGTAAAGAGAAAACATACATGAGTTACACATTCTTCAGAAATTCTCACTGGTGACTGTACTGGGGCACATTGTAATACTGACATGAGGCCTCGTTGTTTGTTTAGCCATGGATTGTATTCCAGTCACCATGAAACAACGGAGCAAGATTTTCCATCAGTGTCTGTAAGACCATGATTATGTCTCAGTTGTCATTGGGAATTTCCAACTACATCAAGCTACTTCTTATCAGAGTGAAAAGACCTTAAATAAATGAAGCTTTTAAGTAAACGTGTAATCATTTGGGAACATAAAATTATATTGATCAAACAACTTTCTGGTTTTCCCTCCTGTTCCCCAAAACCAACAACATGGAGTCAATCCTATTACTGAGTGAAAACTGAACTTGGATCTTCTGACCACATGTGTGTTCTCTTCCTTTGCCAAGGAGCCCTGAATAATAATCCTGCTAACCCACTCTGCCCCTCTCCTGGAAGGGCTGATATAAACAGCACCACTGAGTAGAGGACCATGTTTTTAAGAGCTTTTCTAACTGGCAGCAGTAGCAGAGGGGGAAAAAAAGACATCAAAGGGTTTGAGTGGTTCATTAAGTCAAAGCCTCTACCATTAGAAATTCTCCCTGAGTATATTCCTAGCTTCTGTTAGACACATGTAAGTCAGGGCTATGCAACCAACACCCAAATTACAGCTGAGACTTTACTCTTTTCTCCTCAGATGAGATGCAAGATGCCAAGGCAGTGTCACATGCACTGAAAGACACAGATCTCCGTTCAAGACACTTAGTGTCTTGGAGCTGGGTGTGGAATACAGTTAAATAATTTTCACATCTTGCTTAGACAGATGCTGCTTCATTCCACTGAATTCAGTAATAAATTATTGACCAAGACAAAGGAAGCAGGCTTTTGCTTAAGGTTGCCTGTAAGAGAACACCACCAGCAGACTTCTGCTTTCAGGGCAATTGCTTCCTGGGCCATACTCAGAACACGGAGGATTCTGAAGTAGGGCTTTGCTATTTCATGGGAATGCCTTAGGATTTGTGGTTGTAGCTGGGGGTTAATAGTACAGAGAAACAGATCATAGCAAGTCAGTTCTGTCTGCTAGAGATTCAAGCACGCTTTAGTAGGAGGTACCACGTTTAAGGGTCTGTGCATGCAGTGAACAAAAAGTGTGAATTTTGTGTGGTTCTCTTGGGAGGGTTTGAAAATTTACTCTTTGTACACTTTTGGATGCTGACTACTGTCTATGTAATGACTATGCATTTTTAGCAAAAAAAAGTGTGAGCTATAAATAAAGTTGATTCTGAGTACATTTTTGCAGAAATGCATTTATAAAGTTTTTTCTCATTTCTTAGTATAACTTATTGTGACACCTGTAGCATCAGACATGTGTTGAATGTAGTTATCTTCAAACACAGATGTTGGTGTGAGTACAGGAACTTCAAATTCTTGTACAGTGGTGTTGGTATCTCTGAAAACACTATACTAGCGAAAGTATCATTGCCATTTTGTTGTCTTTTATATTTTAAAGCAATAAAATAGCATCACTGCCTTTTTGGTTCTCCAATATCTGTGCTAACTAATTAATGACAGCCATCCCTGTTATATTGAGATCATTAATATGTATAAGGAGATCAGTGTTCAGCCTACAGTGCTTGCTAAAAAATCATTAACTTGGTAGCAACAGCAGTATCAGGAATCACAGCAAAATACCGAGTGCAAAATGAAGAGGTCTATTTGACATCAAATAAAGTCTCCTATTTGGAGAGTAAGAATGTTTCAAGTGACAAAATACTGTTTTCAGTCCAAGTCAGGCACCAAAAAGCGCTCAATCAACTGCAATTACATAAACTATCTGCTTTAAGCCTCTTCAGTCAAAATTCAGCAGGGCAGGAGGTATCCCAACATAACTGCAGGCACCCGATGATACTGTTAAAGGACAACATGATGGAAAACTCGGATCTACTAGTTGAGGCCTATAGAATTCCTTCAAAAGTTCTCAAATTCTTGACACTCTTATTTGCAGACTTTGTACATTCTGTTTGAAATGTAATGACTTCAAGTATTTGATGATCCCAGCAAAAACATCCATTGCCCTCTCACAAACAGATGCTTCAAGAGACCATATCCTACAAATAAATGCTTCACAAGACTGCATCCTGCTATTTAAGGCCCTTCGTAGTGTTATCAGTAGGCTCTGGGTCTGAGGGAAACCTCACCAAACTGATGGGGCCAGTGAAGATGGAAGAATGCTGAGCAGAATGGTAGGCAACAAAAGTTACAGCTGCTAGGACAGGTAATTTACTGAGGTCAGTTCCTCAGCCTTCAGATGAGGTGGTTTCATAGTTATTCTGATAATCTACTGGAAATCTGAAGGCAATCTACATTTTGTTACAGTGACATCACTTCGCTGACAAATGGCCTTAAAAGTCAGGACAGTGTATTTGTGGAGGAAAAAAGGAACATCTGATACACAACAATAACCTTCAGATTTTGTTCTCTTATCACAGGATAATGTATGGTTAGTAGGATTTGTGAGTGGAGATGGAACTTATTTTAAGTTAAAAAGCTGGTAAAAATGTAGAGCAAATCAGAATTAATGCTAAAGCTAAATCTTGGTTTCAGTGATGAGAGTCTCCAGGGCAGACGCTACAGATGCATCAGAAAACCCACTATTATAAGGCAGATTTTGTATCGAGTGGCAATACACATCCGTTAGTGGGGAGCTGGAAATTCTTCTCTTGCAAGGGAGCACAGCCTTTGGATTTATGATACATGCTTTACAGAAGCATAACAACAACATCACACAATCTTTTTGGAAAGCAAGCAGTTTTACAGAGTTCTCTAGTTTGAGTCTCTCTTGCATCCAAGATCTAATCCTTTATGTCCCTCCTGACTGATGAAACATGAAAATACAGGGTTTTTTTAAATTTTTGGTGTTAAGCATTCTTCTCATCTTATCCTCTATTTGCTAGGAAACTTTATTCTCCATCACTCTTCTTTGTTTTCCTGAGAAACTGGGCAATTCCACTTTACAAGAAGAAAAACCCTGATTTTTTTTCCCCTCTCTTTATATGCTGGGCTCTCTGCATCCACAGTCCTGGGGCTATAGAATTCAATCACTGGCACTCAGTAGTGTTCCAAAATCTCAGCTTTTCTTTTTACCAGCACTTGAAAAGACAACTGTGAAATGTCAGTGGGGTGGATAACAAGCAGCAATATCCACAGCCCTCAGAAATAATATAAATAATGAGCAAAAGGTAAACAGGTCCCTTGGACAGCTTCTCTGATACCTCTGTACAGCCAAGCATCATCTCTTATTATCCCAAATTTAGTGAAGCTCATAAGCACATGCTTAACTTTAATATGAATGTATGTTTATCTTTGTTCATTGACAGGGGTGAACTTTTCCTTGTGTTTAAGTGTGCTGTAGAAGCAGAGCCCTAATGAGCAGACAGTGCCAGGGAAATGCTGCCAGCAAGAGTCTGGCACAGCAAATTCTGCCATTCAGCCCTAAGGCAGTGTCCTACCCCCTGACACCCAAGACTGCCATTCCTTCCTTGGCCTTAGAACTTTAAAGCATTCTCCTTTCAGGTCATTGTCTGAAAGATTTTAATACAAAACAAAGAGCAAAATACAAATGTAAAGCTAGAAACGCACTGACTTAGTAATGAAATAAAACTACAAATTTTCTGTCTGTACCAGTTACATTATCAAAACATTGTTTCTTGCAGTCTGGTAGAAAACCATAGCTTGAAGAAAAACAGTTTGGAACAGTAACAAGAATCACTGAGTGCTATCAAATATATTCACTAGCCAACCTAGTTAAAAAGAATATTTCTGTATTATATAGACTCAAAGATTAAACACAGAAGACATATATTCTATGAAGAACAGCTTTTTCCCTAGCAATAGAGCATGCTCCTTCAATCTGTAACTATTCTGCTCCAACAGAAGCATGCCATCTCCTTTGTTTTAAAGTTCAGATGTACTTTGGATGATAAAGAAAGAATTTGACTGAACCAATTTCAGTGAAACACAGGGAATTGAGAGTATGCAAGATGGGAGAGCCTGCTCATCTGCAGTATTCAGGTTGTTAAGTTAGTATCACTTGAAGTCGCAGCTAGCTCAGCATTGAGCAGCACTGACACCTCAGAGGGGATATACAGCCAGTGTATGTTCAGATCTGCTTCTACTGCAACTACCAGTAATCCAAAGGATATAGTGAAGTGATATAATGAATGGAAAATAGCACATATCTCCATTACAGTTAATCTGTGATGAGTATATTCCTGTATTCAGACATAAGGCTGAATTACTTATATGGTAAATATGTTCAGACAGTAACATTTATAAATAAATGGGTAGTGCCCCACATACTTGTTTGAGATCTCCACCTGTTACCAACAGGACATTTTAGAAGGCTTGCTTATTAAAGGGAAAAAAAAAGAGGAAAGACTAATCTCACAGAGTTTAAAAGATTTGTTGCTTTTGACTTTGCTGGCAGACTGGTTACATAGGTTTGCACAAAGCAAATGAACCGGTGGACTTACAAATATTACAAAATGAAGTAATCACTGCTTTCTCTTGTCAAAGTCACAGTGACTTTCTCCAAGCAGAGTTACTGAAGACCCACAGTGAATCCAGCCCTGTCCCCTTTACAGCGGTTGTGCCTTGGAGTATGAGTCCTCTGTGGAAAGTACTAGATGCTCACCTAGCAGTACCAAACACAGTTTCTTGCTGCTTTTAAGCAACCCCAGGGAATGTTATTCATTAGCCAAATATGCACAAATACCTAGGAAATATTTACGATTTCCAGGCTCTGGAAGTGTCATGATTTTTCACTTCAGGGTCATGGTAGACCTGTCAGGTATGTCCCAGGCATGAATGATTTCCAGCTTATTACTCAACACTTTGTTTTAAAAGCCATTTCAGTCCCCCAATAGCTCCTCAATGAAACGATCTGCAACAAAGAGGCTGGTAAATGAATTCTCTAAGGTGTCAACTTCCCATGTGCAGCATAATAGGTCAGCAGTAGTGAGGTTCCCTTCACAAGTAATTCCTGAGCTAAATTCACAGACAAGCACCAGACTCAATTCTCTTCCCTTGGCATTTTGCCTGGAAGGCTCAAACAGACTGGAGAATAATACTGACTAGCAGAAAGCTCTTTTACCCTACTATTCCCTAATCATGTCCCTCCAATAGTGGCACACAGGATGCAGCAGGAATGCAGTGGCACAGCACATCCCTACACTGCATTCTCTACACCCCATTTGGGGTGCAGAGCCATATGATCCCACCAGGGCTGCCCACACACACGTGGGCTTGAGAACCAGGCAGGTACAGCCCTGCCTGCTGTGCCAAGTGAACTTCAGAATAAAGGGATTCAGGCCTGCTGTTCAGAGGAAGGTTTTGCAACCTTAGTCCGTGCCCAGCAGACCCATGGAGGACACTGAGATCAGCCAGAAGGAGTTTCCTAGATAAGGTTTGGTCTTACTCAGCTTTAAGTGAACACTCAATCTTCTAACTTGGCCATCAGCGCTCTGGAGTCTCAGAGTTTGATTGAATCCTCCTATTTCACCAGCCTGAAATGAACAAAAACAGACAAAATAAATTATTCACATATATTGAGCAATACCAGGTAATTCAGACATTTTTTTAGTGTGCCTCAGTCAATGCACACAGCTGGCCAGCAGCACAGCAGGGTATGGCAGTCCCAGGGCAGTGCAGCAGGGCATGGCAGACCCAGGGCAGCACGGCAGTGTCCCTGTCCAGCCGGGCAGCGTCCCTGTCCAGCCGGGCTGTCCGCAGGGTTTGGGGCCGGAGCCGCCAGGAGGAGCGCGCTGACCGCTGCGGCTCCCGGGGATGCGGGGATGTCCCTCGGCCAGCCCGGTGAGCCCCGGGATGGCTCCAGACAGACACATTTTTTCCATGGCAGCTGGCCGCCGTACTCCTCATCTGCAGCGCACGGAGGGGAGCGCAGCAGTCCCCGCCAGGCGCCTCCGCCCTGCTGTCCCTGGATGCTGCACAGCTGGGGAAAGCGCTGCCCTTTGTGCCTTCCTCCGCTGGGCACCTCTGCGGTCCCCGGGGCTTATTTGGAAGGGATGCCCCATCCATATAACACTCTCAGGGAGAAGCTGGCACCGAGGGCCTGACCGTCTGGCAAGAATAATGCCTTAGAGGCAGCTGCTTGCTGATATAATCCCATAAGAAAAGAAAAACTGTTTTCAAGAAGATGACGCTGCTTTCCTAGGCATTCCTGGAACATAAACTGAGCATGAGTCAGTCAGAGAGAGAGTATGCATCTTGCCATGTTGACAAAGAAACAAAGCAAGCAATTAGTAAAAAAAAAAATTCTGAAAGTATCCTCTTATGCAGGATTTCACCCTCCAGTACCTGGAAGGCTGCAAAGTTGAGCAGTTGAAAGTCATCCATTCAGAAATGGCTCCTTCCTGGCCTGTGAGGATTTCTCAGGACAGGTTCAGGGCAAGTGAGAGGGACCAGCCCTGATAAAGCCTGAGCCAGTGGTGAGGCACACATCTGGCTGGCACAATGCCATGTCCATCCCGCCACAGCTGACCTGTTGCCTACTGGATGTAAACAACTTTTAATCTGCCACTCAGTTTTCAGATCCACATTTGCACAGCCTACCTACCATATTCCCAGCTAATGTCAAACAATGCACATAGATTTCATTCTACAGTTTTCAACACTGAAGGCATGAAAAGTACTTTCTGAAATGTTGCAGTCCTCTTTTTGGGTCTAACATTGCAATGTTAATTAAAGTATTATAACAGTGCTATGATTCAATCCCTGCTTGCTAGTTTACAGCAGGAGCTGTTGGACTAGCTCTGCTGTTTGTAAGGCAGAGCTGACACTCATGCTTCCTGCTCAGTGACAGCACAGACACCAGCTCTTGGCTTGCCATGAACTTCGAGCTCTCCTGTGGAGCTCCAATTCATTTTGGCCAGTGACACTTCACTCCCAACCTGCAGCCAAAGATCACACAGCACCTCCAAGACAGCCGTGCTTTACTGTCCATTGCTCATCCTTCAGATAAGCCTCTTCTGGGCACAGCCACAACCCAGAGCTGCCTGAGGCTGTCAGATCATCTCCACAGCCCTTGTTGAAGCTGGGATATGAGCAAGCCTGGCCCACTCCTTTCTCATTTAACACCAACATATGGGAAAATGTTTCACAGTATGAGTTCCTGTGCAAGCTGCCCAGTGACCCATCCACCTTGTGTTGGCACAAGCTGTGCGAGTCAGCAGCCTCAGTGCATGGATGCAGATCTAGCATCACATCAAAGCATTTCCAAATCTCTTCACTATGTTGTTTTCTCCCTTTCATTTATTTCTTCACACTTTCTGACCCAACTTCACTCTCTCATTCTCTTCTCTTTACAAATTTGAAGCCTGATGTTGTATTTCTTCGGATCAGACTCCTTCAGTGCAAGCTGAGCGCTGACAACTGCCTTGAATGTGGGTGGAAGCTCTCTGAGAGAAACCAAGGCAGAGCAGACAGTGCCTGTCCTTGCTGCATTCAGCGTACTGCTCCCTGTGTCAGTGCCACACCAGTGCCCTGCCTGAGGCTTGCTGAACCAGTAGCTACAGGTACTTCTGTCACACAGGCAGGACGTACAACTGACTTCCTAAATACCTGTGGCCTTTCAGTAGTCTTCTCTTCCTGTCTTTTACCACTGGTTGTATTAGCACCAAAGAAGAGTAAATAACTCTACACCCCACCTGACATATGGTCAAAATGCAGCAACATGCAATCAGTTAAATCCAGTAATAACATAATTTATTCTGACATACTATTGAAAACTGAATGCATTTATTTCCTCACAGAGTCCAGCTGTAGGTAAAGTTTTTCTGGGTGTTTCAGACCAATTATATAAAATCTACACACAACCTATCTAGATACAAAATATCCTTGAGGGTGAAATTCTAGACTCTAAAAAATTTGCTTTGGCAATAGCAAGATTTACTGTTTTTCTTGTCAGATTTTGTTCTCAGGACATCGGTTATCATTTCCTTGTCGACAGATTTTGCGTATCTCAACATGACTGATCGACTTGCAAGTCTGATCAATGACAACCCGGAGGCCTCACCATATTTTCTGACAACTGCTGGGATTTACTCTCAACTAAGAGTATAAGAAATGTTCTGCAGTACGAGCCACATCTTTTATGCTCAATGTCAAACATAACAGGCTTCTAATAATAGAACCACCACAATCTGTCCAGCTATTCCAGTCCTGGATCTGCCACAGGAAGTATCTCATGAGGTCACAGCTAATACAGTAAACAGTGACCCTTCTTAGTGACATGGTAAGAACAGAAAGGCTTCAAATGTTGGGAGTTTTCTCATCTACAACACTCTCCTAAAGGATTTAGCGAGCTACATATCAGCGATATATTTACAGTTCCTCTTGCACAAATTATCACAGCATGCAGAGAACTCTGGGGTTTTCATAAGGCTCTTTATAAGTAGGAAGGACAACCATCTACAGGGTATGCTGATGTCCAGTCTCTAACTTCAGACCTCACTTATAGCTGTGTATTCAAAGATTTTTATTTTATGATGGGAACATAATAGAAGAAATAGGAATGTAATAGGGAAATAAAACTTTCCCCACACTACCCTTAATTCAAAGAATTTTCTCAAAAATTTTCACATTCCTTTAAATTACTTCCATGAAGAGATCAAGTCACAGAAGTATCAGGTGCTTTGGGACTGGCTGTTAACAAAATAAAACAGTTTTAAGCTGTTGCTCAGCTTTGACTACAGGGTGATAGTAATTCTCTGGTCCAGCTGGCATTACAGTGCAATGTTCTCACCAGTGCTCAGCTGAATTCTTACCTTGAGCCTACACAGAATTTGTGTGACGCCACAGACATAACAGGAGGGGGAAAAAAAGATGCAGAGGTGCCAGGCTTCATGGGTTCTACATGCAAAACCTTCATGCCCCCACATCCTGCTGCTGCACAGCCACAGCTCTCAAGGATCCCACCTCGTGCTTCCTGCTGTGCAGCCCCACCATGCCAGCCTTACATCCTCGGCCAGGTTAGGCCCAGCATCCCAGAGCCACAGCCCACAGGCAGGGGCAGAGCTGGACAGAGTTGGGAAGTCATGGTTGAAACCCCAGGTCAGAAACTCAAAGACAAGCAGCCACAAATTAAGCTCTGCAGAACCACAGGGGTTTTACCCCTGCTCCACCTGCACATCAGAGCCCTGGGCCAGGACAGCAGCCTGGCCAGTGACAGCCAGGCTGAAGGACACCTCAACCTCAGCTGGGCAGCAGCTTGTGACACTTTCCCAAAGCCAGGGCCCCTCATCCCATTAGCCCAAAGTCTGTTTCCTGGGTTGGGCTGGGTTTTGTAGAAGGTGCTGCGGTGAACACAGCAGAGCAGAGAGTGGAACAGAGAAATGCTGCTTCCTCCAAGAATACATGGATCCATGACACTTCCTCATGGTGTTTCTGTACATAGTGTGATGTCTGCCCTTACCTTTGTCTGCATTCCAAACTGCAAAGGTAAACCACACTATACCAGAATACATGTATACAGTTGTGCCTCCATTTCTCCCCTGTAAGGCTGGGTAAATTGGGCACCCCTGCCTCGAGGAATTGAGTAAGGCAGTGGAGAGGCATTGGAGCATATTTGAAAGACACCAGTTAGATTTGTGTACCAGTTTCACACTGAACTTCAACAGGAATGTGGTGTTTGCATTGAGCTTTATGACCACTGCCAGTGCTCCAGTTTCTCTTTGACACAATTTGATTTCTGCCTGAAGAAAAAGCCTTGAAATGCTGACCTGCCCCACACAGGAAAGATGCCAGCAGATTTAATAATTCTGCATTTCCGTGCTATGGGTTTAGAAGTATTACCATTTTTGAATTTGTTGTAATAATCTAATTTTTGGGGTTTTTTTACCTCAGAGTCTGGACAGATGCACTGTCATCCTCTGCAAGCTGTTTTTCCCGGTTGATGTATTTCCACCACATAGCTCCTTTTGTCTAAATCTCAGTACAGATTCCACAACAATTTGTACTTGCTCACCTGCTATATCAGCTACATATACTAGGCTGAATGCTGTACTTGCTATTGGTTGTTCTCCTTCCATCTGCCAGAGCCTATGTAATATTTAACTCCTTGAGTATTCATCACAATATCACTTGGTAGGTTCTTACCTCTTGCTGACAGCTGCTTGTTCTTTCATAGCCTTTACATAAGATATGTAGATGCAGAAATATGCTGTGTCTCTTCCCTCTTCTCTGTTTCAAGACAGAGACTTCTCTGCTCTTACAGCAGCTTTCCTTCAAAACTTTCTTTGAAAATCTTTTATCTGAAAATATATGTTTTTAAGGTTACAGGTCACCTATTGCTCTGCAGTCAAGAATTTCTTTCCAGATGTCATTCACTACTGTGCTTTAATTATACAGTCCTCTGAAGGGCCTTCCACTATGAAATTTTGTTTTGTTTTATGGAAGTAATTTTATTGGCAAAACACATGACTAACAAAAGGGATATGACTCTATGCTTACTGTATTATGAATTATTACACTGTTTACAGCTGAGCTTTAAAAACAATTTTCAGACAGCTCTGGTTTTGGTGACTAAAGCTTTAAACCATTTGGGATTTTTTTTACTCCTTTATTAAAGCCAGAAGTGATGAATTTCTAATTCCTGATGCCATTTTTTGCCAGGCCAGGCACAGGAGTCTGTAGGTCAGACATAATCACTGAAACTATCTATGCTTTTTTGAGTTCTCTAATGGAAACTCATAGGAACTGTAAGGAAATGTTAGAAAAATTGTGACACATTGTCCAGTTCACAAATTGAGATAAAGTGAGAGCAGTTCTCCTCAGTCTGCCCGGAGCTTAAAGCTTGCTCCTTCCGCCTTAGCCCCGAAGGAGAATTTGTTGCCTGAAACATTGTCTGTCTTTTTAGTTGGTCCAATGAAAACTCATTTGTGCCTAAGAACCGTGCCTTGCATGATGCCTTCATTCAGCCCACTGCACAAACACCCTGCTGGAGCTCCATACAGCCAGCACTATTCAACTGGCAGGCAGGTCTCAAGAGTTCTTTATTCCTGTCAGACACAAACCATTATAGAGCAGCATTCTCCAAGAGACAGATCGGCTTGCGAGACATATAAATACTGCTTTTCCTTCCATTGATGTCAATAGGAGCAAGGATGGAGGTATGATGTTATGAGATACTAAGTTCTTAAAATATGTTCTGAATGATTTCTATTTTAAGAGCTGTTTTTCTTTGGAGGATGAAAGGTCTGTTCACTTAATATGAGGAACAAGGTCTGTCTCAGAGATGTGGAAGAACATCTATTCATCCAGAAGCTTAGCTATTTCAGGAATAATCTGTAAATTATTTTAAGAGTTTCTTTAAACCGTTGTTAACTATACCTGGCAGATTTCTGGCAAATGCATTATTGTTTCTTTAGACTTCTTCATTCCTTCAAAGAAACTTTTTGGGAGACAGGACTTGTCACTTCTCCTGTTGACACTGTTCTACTTTGTATAAATAATTACACATTCACTGGGACTGGGACTAACACCTCCACCCTCCCCAGGAGGGTTGCTGAACCATCAGACTAGAGCATTGTTTTTTCTCTCACCAGCTGGCTCCATGAATATTTAAGTATATTTTACAAAGTGGGACTGTTCCAGTCAAAGGGGCTAGTGGTCAAGTCATTGCTGTGAGGCAGAAACCTAACCTGAATTTGCAGAGGAAAGGAGAATTCCTCTCAAACACAGTAGGAGTTAGATTTTGTGAGACATGCTTTCTCTGGATTTGCACATCAGTTTGTATCATTGTTTTGACAATCATGTCCAAAAAAATAATTTTTAGCATTAAATTGAATAGTTTACACTCAATGAAACAGTTTGGAAACTTAATTTCATTTAGAAATATGAAAAAATCATATTCAGCCACTGGGTATTGAGATTTTCTTTCTTGTCCAAGTATTCAGTCAATTATTAGCCCAAACTAACTTGGAAAGTCTTTCCAAATAATATCTTGCTTACCAGTATGGGCTCCACAAATTCTGTGCCTTTTATCTTAGTATAATCAAAGTTCAGAGAGGTAATTTTTGCTTTCTGCTTTAAAAACTGTGAAACGTGCCTGTTGTCATAGAGTGAAGGGCTTCTGGGAAAGGCAGGGGAACTTGGGAATTCACAGCCTGAAAAAACTTCATTTTCCTCAACTGAAAAACATTCAGTTTAACAAATAGACTTATATTTTGAGGGTAATTCAAACACCAAACTAAACCAAAAGAGACAAACTGGGAT
The DNA here is from genome assembly GCA_013396755.1 of Sclerurus mexicanus. Classification (NCBI taxonomy): domain Eukaryota; kingdom Metazoa; phylum Chordata; class Aves; order Passeriformes; family Furnariidae; genus Sclerurus; species Sclerurus mexicanus. The sequence goes on along the minus strand of VWZF01000181.1, from coordinate 976,449 downwards.
TAGGAGCGGAACAGACTGCTAAACCATTCAAAATTGAATGGCAGATTTAACCCCTGATTCTCATATTAGTGCAAAGTACCTGAATAATTCTGAAATGGAGTATAATTGTCAAAATAATCTGTGAACGCTATAAGGATGCAGTAAAATCAAAAGTCCTGTTGTGTTTGGATCAGATCTCTGATCATTTTTTTAATAGCTATAACCTTTTGGATCTAAGTCTTGCATTAGAGCTTGGCTGGGAATCTATGCTGGAGTCTTCCACGTTAGAAAAAATGTAAAAGTGACACTACAGCTATAAATTCACACATTAATAATCTAGGGCAGGTCAGAGGCACAGCACACTGAGTTTTGAAAGTACTTAGTTTAATTAGACGTATTTGAATTTCACTTACATTTAAAGCAGATAATTGAATAATGATACTTAAGAGGAGTTAATAATGCCAGAAAATTATTAAAGAATCCACAGAAGCACATTTTCACCTGGCTAAAAGCTGCAACCCTGAGAGGGGTGATAACCAAGAGACAGGCCAGCAAACACTTTAGGTGTATTTAGGGTAGTACCAAGACAGAGAAAAGTGTGCAGTGTTTAAGAGCCTAAGAACCAGAGCTTTGAAAACTTAGCTGGAAAGCTGAATACAGAGATGTACTGTGTAGACAGTATAATAATCATGATTTATAACTCGGGCTCCATATAAATCAGTTTCTCTCATTCCCTTTCAATAATCTATATACCTAGCATCACATATTTACATCTGTGCCTATTTACAGCAAAGAATTCCTTCCTGCTTGACACTGTGCAGGATAATCACTATCAGTGCACTGCAGTCCACCTGGAAAGATGAAGGAATGCTGGCTCAGCATACCTCAGGCAAAGCACTGCACCTCTTAAAGGCTGAAAGCACACATAAAACAGGAGCACAGGAGCTGCATCAGTCTTTCGTGCACTCCGAAAGCCAGGCATAATTGCTTTGAAGTGGAAGCAGTTACAGCAGTGCAGCTCTCCAACTGCAGAACAGGTAACAACAGGAATTCAAATAAATACTTACCAATCCTTGCAAATCCTTTGATTCCTTTTTCAAAGATGCTACCCATCCACCAGAAAATGTTATGTGGTAGAGGCAGAGCCTTGAGTCCTTTCCTGCCAGGATTAAAATGAAACTTGACTGTTATCTCAAGAATGAGCTCAAAGACCAGACTTAGATTCTGGGAAGACTTTTCTCCTCTCAAAGTACCCTTCTAGTAAGTGAATTGAAGGATTTAAACATAAAGACTCTTTCAAAACAGTTGCCTGTGCTCGACTGTCCACGTCCAAACTGAAGTCAAGTATAGTTTAGGAACTGAAATTAAATTACAGTATTGCTTACTCAGTCTGGCCTTTATTTTGTTTGGTGGATATGGGAAACTTCCTCAGAGGCTGTTAAAACAAAAAGTCTGGGGCTCTTGAAAGGATTAAAACAAGTAACTCTTGGAATACAAAAATGATAAACTGCTGCTTAATTCTGGCCATGTACTTTTGATTCCTAAAGCACTAAAGGACTGTTGCTGAGCTAGAACTGCATACAAGTTCCATGCAGTTGTTGTCATATAACACTAAAACCAGTGAAGCGTTTTTATGCCAAGTATATACCTAATTTGAATCTATAATGCTGTTTCTCTAATGCTTTTCCAGTGTTTAAGTTACTTTCATAACCAAAAATGCTACTATCTTGAAGTTTCTGGTCTTGGCTCCTAAAATATCCGTGTATGTTCCACTGATTTTTTTATAATTTTCTCCTTAATTCTTTAGCATTTTAATGACCTATAACATTTTGGCCACAGCAAGAATCACTTAACTAGTGTTCAGATGTGTTGCTTTGCAATACCATGCTGAGACTGATACTGACAATGACATTTCTTTACATATTAAATAACGATGATTCTGTGAAAATCATTGCCCAGCAACATAATAGATCACAGATGTGTTTTTAAAACATAGTATTAGGCTAAACTCTGAATTCTGGCTTGGAACGCATGTGTGCATCTCCCAGGGCAGTAATTCAGCACTTAGAAAAAGTAAACTCACCATTGTAATGCACGTGGCAGATAGCTGAGTTCCAGCCACCAGTGAAATAATCTGGCCCCAGTTTTGCATTCCATGACCCCTGTGCTCTGATGGGAAGGAGGCCACAGGGACTGTCTGTAATTCCTGTAGTCGGAACTACCCACCCTGGTACAATTTATTGTTGCACAGGAACATCAGTGATGCAACACCCACCTTCTTGCCAGGGATTCTACACTGAGTAAGGACAGCTAGGCTGAATAGGGACAGCTGAGGGCACAGCATAAACAACCTGGGGAATCCAGTAAGTCTTTCTGTACCACCAATATGATGCTGTGCCTGGCAGAAAATGACTGTATCAAGATATTCCCTCGCCATTACTTCAGCTCTCTTGACTTGGCCTAATCTGCCTGTTGAAGAAAGGGTATTTTCCCTGTTCTGAATTTCCATCTTTGAGGAAGGAAGTCGTTCAGGTCTAGGCTCCCCTAGTCTGTCTTCCAGATGTAGCTGTTGAACTGCTCAGTTAAGCAAGGGACTCCTTTTCAAGTCAGGAAAACAAGTGCAAGAGTGATCATGGCTTATGGAAAGTTCCTTGTATTCTCCCATCTCTTGCTGCACAGGCTGTCATATCACTTGAACATTTTGTAAAAAGATTTTTCTTCATTATCCTCTTTGTGGTAATTTGGAAGCAGATAGAGAATATTCTTATCAGTAAAAGTAGAAAAACAGTATTTTAGTTGGCTGAACTAAAATAGCTCACAACACTTCTCTTCCTAAGAGCATTTGCAGTATCACCTGTGCAATAGCAATATGACAGCATAACACACTTGATGCTCTTTAGACATATCTCTATTGCAACTACAGCATTCAGTCATTTCAGGTGTTAGGATTATAAAAAAAATAGGGATACATCCTCTTTATTGCATGTTGTCCAGTGCTGTTCTGAAAATGGACAACTTGCAATTCCAGGAAATACCAAAGTTCTCTTGGAAGCGAAAATATCAAGATTTTGGCACTTACGACTGCATTGAGAGAGTTGGAGAAGAGAAGGCTCCAGAGCAACCTTATTGTAGCCTTTCAATAATTAAAGGGGACTCAGAAGAAAGATGGGGAAAGTTTTTTAAAAGGGCCTATAGCAATAGGACAAGAGGCAAAGGTTTTCAACTGGAAGAGTGTAAATTTGGATAAGATATAAGAAAGATTTTTTTTATTATGAGGGTGGCAACACACTGGAACAGATTGCCCAGAGAGGTGGTGGATACCCCATCCCTGGAAACATTCAAAGTTAGGTTGGATGGGGCATTGCAGGGGAGTTGGACTAGATGACCTTTAAAGGTTCCTGTCAACTCAAACAACTGTATGATTCTATGATTCAAATGAAATAAAGACCCGTTGTTGATAGCACTTAAATAAATTTAAATTCAAATATTTTCACAGCATAAGCAGAACGGGACTTGTGCAGACTCACTAAGAGAGCACTAAGAGGTCTTTTGCCATGGTACAAAGTATTTTGTACAGATGACTATCCACGGAGAAAAAGAAGATTTGGTGAGAAGCCTGAAGGCTGAAGCATAAACTAAGCTTTTAGGGAGGGGGTTTATTTTCAGTCAGATCATCATGCCACTTTTGCTGCTGCACAGCAACATCATTATTAAATTTGTCACAGGAAAGATGGCAAGGATGCATGGAGGGACACGTGGTTTGCACCACCATTTACACCGTCTTTTCAAAGAACATCTCCCGGCCAACCTGTCACACAGGGCTACATTTCAGGAAGAGGTTTCCCCTTTCCATTTCAGCAATTGTCTCATTTTCAGGCAAACAAGGTCACACTTGCCAGACATTCATTAGGAAATTTGTCCCTTGTTATCTTTGTGTATCAAATATCTTTCTTCAGTGACTGATAGGGAGAAGCACTCACCCCTGGCTCACCAGCATCCCTGGCTGAGCCCTGACAGCTGGCAGCAGCCAAGGGGAGGAAGGGTCCCTCAGGCTGCACATTCCTGCCAGACGGCTGCAGGAGGCAGTGACACCCCAGGACAGTGGGCATTTTTCACAATTATTATGGCAAGAGCTCTGTAGTTCATATATTAAATGCCTGTCACTAAAGATTCATCATTCCAAGACTGAAGATGCCTCACCTCAGGGACACGTAACAGAAACCGGTTTTTGTTCTACCTTCAAAAAGAAACTGCTGTAGAAAACTTGTGTTGCAAAGTCAACAGTCAAAAGTTAGACATTTTTCGTCCACATTAATGCAGACACTTTGCTTATGCAACTCCATACTATTTTTGTCACATAACCTATGCATCATTTATGCAAAGAATACATACACAAGGCAGCATAATTAAGATTGCATGAAACTGTAAATCTGCCATCTTTTGGTTTTGAGCTTAAAACCTTTCTAGCTGAATTTATATCCTCTACCTACAAACAATTCCTAACTATGCATTCCATGGTTTTATCCCAAAAAGACAGCGACTCTAACAGATGCTGATTGAGAAGTTCCCTGCCGTCAAAAATGAAATATCATCAGCATATGAAAGGGTTTATTTGATTTGGTTCCCTGCAAAAGTAGAGGACTGGGCTTGGTGAAGAAGAAAGGCCACTCCTGTTTCTGGTTCCTAACAGATCATAATTTAGCTGAAGATTAATGTCAATGCTAACACGTTTATTTATGGGTAACTACTTACTGGCCTTTTACTTTCTGTTCCTTCTGCAGCCATCAATGGAAACCAGCCAGACGTCTCTGGGTTAGCTCATGGGTGAATTCTCTACAGCAACATCATTTACATTTGGTATATACAGTTTAATTCAAATGAGTGCCTTGTTTATAATTTACTATTTGTGGTACTCATAATCTATTTAATAGTGGTACACCAAAGAAGTACTTGAGCCCATTAGATTTAGGGTGCTGAGGGTTCGGGTGTGTTCCCGGGTAGGCAGTGCCAGGGAGTGATGCTGCTGTCTTCCCAGCGCAGTGGAGGTGCAGGAGCCTCCTGCATGGGCTGTGTACAGCTGTGGGGGGCTTTCCCAGCAGCCTGTTCATTGCCTGGGTTTGCTCAACAGGCCTGAACTGTCCTGTTGCTGCACGGATCTGTAGATGTGCTTGGGTGGCAATGCAGAACCTGTCAATGCCTTAACTGTTCAGAAGTTTAAAACTGCCTTTAGATGAGGTTAAAAGTCTGCAGCAACCACATGTAAAAGATTCCTTGAACATGTAATCCATGGGAACTAACAGCCTTTGTTGGTGGTTTTGCATGGAGGCCAGCTCTTCAGTGGATATAAGGCCTGAAATACTTTATTGAATAGTGGGTCTTCTCTAGACTGAAACATGTTGACAGAGAGGAGCGGCAGGTGTGTCTGTGGTGTGAGGATTACACAGCTCTCTGTCATATACATTGACTTTAGATCTAACCATTTTTATTAACACTGTATTACCTTGATGCGTAAAACCAGTATACCTACTGGTAGCAGTTAAACTTTTAGCTGCTAACCAGCATTGTGTTGGTCATGAAGTAAGTAAATGTCTCCTTTTTGGCTTTCTTATTTCCCATTTCTGCAACTTAAAATCAGTTCCAAACACAGCTGCAAACATAATCTCTGCTCAGACCATGTTATGATGTTCTCTGTTTCCTCAGCTCCCTTTTTGTGAACTGGACTCCCTGCCCCAGTCCCTCACCAAGCCTTTCCTAGGTATGTCCTGCTCCTTCCTCCAGTCTCACTGAGGGATGTGGGGCTGCCCCTCCTCAGGCCAGCCACTCCCACTCTGTGCCACCACATGTTCACTCCTACAAACCCTGGGCCTGCCCAAACCCACACACATCTCAGCCTCTGCCCTTTTGCTGTCTTCCATCGCCTCTGTGCACACAGCAACACTGTTAGCACCTCTTACCAGCAGTCTTGCAGGCTGCCTCCAAAGATCTGGCACGTTCCAATAGCAGCTGCACCTCTCCCACAAAAATCCTCTTGGAAATTTAGCAAGCATGGATCCAGGTTAGTCTACTGCTGTCTTCATCCAGCACTGCAGAAAGAAGACTGCAGGTATTATGTCTGCTAAACTGCAACATCCACTTTCTGTTTAATCCTCAGAGCATCCTCTCTAATCCACAGCACTTCTTTAAAGTCATGGTAGCGGGACCACTCTTCTTTGTATTTTGCAAGAATAGGACTGTTAAGTGCCTAATAAATGAGCTAAAAATAAGGTAATAGATTTATATTCTGCCTTGTATGCAGCAGAATTTCTGTTTAGTTCCTCCAGTCTTTGCTTCAGTTGGCTGTGCCTGAACACAGAATTACCTCCTCCTGCAAAGAGGCGCATACGAGATGTACTTAAAACAGCAAGAGGGACAGGCTCTTCTTAAAGCAATCCTCAGAGGATAGATTATTATTTATTAACTTGATAATCTGTATGTCATCATTCAAAAGCACTAACAATGTGAGGTTTTTAAATGCCAGGTTCAATTAGAATACTGTGTTCAATAAGAATACTGACTTAATCTTTCGTTTCTTTTCTCAGTCAAACAACTTTGTCCCAAATCCTACAAACACCCGAGTATTGAGTTCATTACTGTACGCTCTGCCACAGCCCTGTAAAGAGTATCTTTCACAGCCAGAGCGAAAAGGCTACTAAATGGGTCAAGATTACCCGCTGGTAAACAAAACGAAGCATTTCAAGTTTACTTTAGAATTTAAATAAAGAAGAAATTTCAAAGCAGCATTACTATTTTTCAAGCGCTGGCGAGGCTGCACGCAGCGGCAACACTGAGCTCATTCACGGCCGGGCGGAGCCCTCTCCCTGTGCCACCTGAGGACAGAGCGGGGCGTCCTCGGGGGGCTGCGGGCTCGGGGCGGGGCCGGGCACTCCCGGNGCTCCCCGCACAGGATACAGGTACCGCTCCCCGCACAGGGTACAGGTACCGCTCCCCGCCCTTCCATCCCTCCCGCCGTGCTCCGTGCGGGGCGCGGGCGTTCCCTGCCCGTGAGCCCGTCCAGGCAGGGGCTTTTCCCATGGACGCGGGTGTGCGGGGTGTGGCGTGTGTAACACAGCGGTGCCACACGCCGTGGCATCCCCGTGTGTGACGCTCGGCACGGCACTCGCTCGCCCTCGTGTCCTCAGCGGGATCGCCGTGGTTCCTGCTGACACGGGGGCTGTCCCGGGCACAGACACCTGAGCTCACCTGAGCTGAGCCCCGAGCACGGGTGGGCTGCAGGGTTCGTGCACAGGGTGGGTCGTGCTACTGGGGTACAGAAAACTGCCAGAGACTTACTTGATTAAAACATCCAAATTCAAAGCACAGAAAGGCATGAAATGTTATTCTTATTAACGTGCTATTTTAACTACTATTACATGTACTATAAAAAGCCATCACTAATGACTTTTTAATAACTATTTTTTCATTATAATAGTAGTTTGTAATGATGTATCACACCTTTGCTCCTATGAAGTGAAGAAGGAGGGAGGGATAGAAGTCTGTGCAAACCCAGAGTTAAGGCCCAAGTAGTTAATTTTTTCTACACATTTGCATGTTAAATTGCACATTCTCTGTCAATAGTTACATTATGTAAATAATAAACATACATTTAATGTTAGCAATATTTTTAAGTATTTAAGTGGTTCATGCCTCTTGACTATTATACAAAGAATAAATGAAATATATTTTAAAATTAAGCTCTATTTTTCCTGTTATTCTCAGGCCTGCATTTACATGTGGAGGAGTCGTATCTGGAGAGTCAGGATTTATTGGCAGTGAAGGATTTCCTGGAGTCTACCCTCCAAACAGCAAATGTACTTGGAAAATCACAGTAAGAATTTCTAATATCACAAAATCAGTGCTGAAGACAATGAAGAGCTATTTGTTGTTAATGCCAGTGTTTTATATGGGGTAACATATGTGCAAAAAATGAATTCAGTAATGCAAAGCAGCTCAGCTATCTGGAGCTTTTTAGGGTTGATGTAATATGATAATACTGGCTGAAATAGAACTGGCCTTGCCTCCTGTCAGAAGCAAATTTTCATTGACTTCCATAGATACACCTTTAATTGTTCAAAATTAACACACTTGCAAGCAAACATCTCCCCTTCCTGTCAGTGCAGAAAGCAATAGTGAGTTCTGTCAAAGTGAGAGTTTGAGGTGGAGATAATGAAAAGAAAAATTTTCTTGGAAAGAAGACATAGAAAAAATTCAATCAAATCCAAAAAATTCAGGCAGGTTTGCTCATAGTGTGCTACTAGCAGTGTTCTGCCAGCAGGACATCTGGAATCTGTCATGCAGCAACCTGACAGCAATAGGGAAGTGTTGTTAGGTTTATAAATGACAGGGTGAAATGAAAGAATGTGGTGTGATTGATACTTTGATGCTGAAATGAGACTGCAGGGCAGAGACATCATATTCATGGACAACAGATGCCGTGAAACAACTAGGACTAAACAATCAGTGCTGGATGTCCTTACCCACAGACTCAGAGAAAGGGATGTGAGTGAATGATTACCTTCCTCACATCTGCACAGATTAAACCCTCTGAAACTGCCCGCCAAAGTTCCTTTCTGTTTTTCAGGCACAGTTCACTAAGAACTCTTCTGACATTCAGGCCTACAGAAAAAAATAAGTATAAGAAAGCATAAAAAAATAAGTTAGTCTGTGTGTTGACAGGCTCACTAAAGACAACTTCAGTTCAAAGACTGCCTCACAGCCTAGGTGTTGGCAGGAGAATAGGATGTCACAGGATAATTGTTTCCTGCTACTATAGAGATGCTGACGCAAAGCAGGAGACATTGATCTGTTTACAGTGTTCAGTTTAAAACAACTCTCGTACCAAATGAGTGATGTAAATTTAATCATCATTTTATCTGAAGGATCCTAGTGAAGTTGCACAGTTGATTTCTGCACCTTTCTGTTGCATTATTATTAGGGCCGAGTTAGAGGTTACCTTTGATGTGTGACTGACTTCATCCAGAAGAGCATGATGCAAAACAGGGTATGCTCAGAAACTTGCTTCCTTGCTGGTGAGGGCTGAGGTGACAGCAATTAGTGTGGCCCACCTTACAGTCTGAAGAGCAAATGCAGATTGCATTTTGGATCATACACACGTGCCTTAAATGAAAGGGAAAAAATGTCCAAAGTTAGTTTGCCAATATAACTCTGTATTAGATCTTCAAAAGTTAACAATCAAATCTGGAGGGAAATAATAATTTTGCATATTTGCATAAAGTTTTTATCATTAAAAAACTTATATTACAAATGGAGGCAGCACTGAAGAAGCAATATCTGAAGCATGCCGTGGATCTGCCCTTCATATATTGGGGGTAGAGGGAGAAGAGAACATATGATTGTGCTTGAAAAGTCCATGCAGAGTGGTTTCATTGCAGACTTAACATGGCTGTTGCCACCAAGGTGCTGGCACCCAGGTTAACCTGGCCATAGTGAGGAGCGTTACTGCAAAGCTGTAGCAGAGCTGTGTCTGCACTTGGGCTTTCCTGACAATGGGAAGAGCTCCATGGCATCTGGCATTTCATGATCACCCTGATCCCAGTTTTCTCCTGTGCTGCCATTTACTCCCACTCTGACTGCTGTTCACTTGTCCTCTGTAACTTGCCCAAAGCCAGAGAAGGGTTGCACTACTGTGGTAGTCCAGGCTTGCTTGTGCCCTCACCTCATTTAAACCCTGTTAGACAATACTGTGCACTAAGCCAGGCTGATTTTTTTTCCCCCATCAACTGCGTTTCCCCCATCACCCTGTCTTTTGGGTGTGCAGGAAGGATGTAGAGAAGGCAAGGACTACAAAAGTTGCGAAACTAAGACTGTACCCTCTTTAAAAAGAGGATGGGTTACCAAAGTGAAGCAAAGTGTTACACTCAAGGGTCTGGTTAACCTGAATTTAAACAGCAAAATCCTTTCACCAAATACTGCTGAGGCTCAGAATAGCTTACAGTAGCATCCAAGTAAGAAAGCCAGTTACACTGCCATGAAGAAATACTCTCGAGTTGCTGTTAGGCTTCCTCATTTAGCATCGCCTTAGAAAGTGGCTAAGACTTTTTGCCTGTCCGTTTTAGTCAAGGGCTGTGAACACCTTCCTGAAAACACTCTGCTGATGCAGGATCTGCCAAGTCTGCAGGACTGAAAGAGACGTTGATTCACTTTGTGTCTGGGTCACGAGAAGCATTAAGCTGTTTTCTCAACTACAGGATCTCATTGTCTGCAGAAGACATGCACGGGGAGGGAGAATGACAGCTAATTCATTCTTTAGAAGAATAGGTTTAGAAAACGTTATGGGTAATATAGATAAAGCAATGTAGCATTCAGGTATCATCTGAAGTCTTTCCAACTGGTTTGCTAAAGCTGGAAGAGTCTCTCTTGCTCAATTATGGTTCTGTTATTTCAAGAGACTGGGACTTTTTCAGCTGGCTAAAGAAAACAGCTTCTCTATTCTAAGAGCTCTAAGAAGTGTTCAGCACATGCTTGTGGTTATGTTGCAGCCTTGGCAGACTACCCAGCAGCTTTTAGCTGGCTTTGCTAAGAAGTAATTTGTACAGCTATTTCCTTTCCTATAGCAATGTATATAGCTTTATCTCAAATATGTCATATACATTTACTTTTAATGCTCTGTAATCCTTCTTGGCTATCACCTCACATAAATGTGTCACACAGTCCCGAGAATCTGGACTGCTGTCCTGTGGTTTTCTGGCAGTCTGCTTGGTTCCCATAAAACTCCAACAACTTTATGTGCAACAATAATACTGAAAACGGTCAGAGTTATGTAAGGTTATGTTTTTATAGGTTCAGGAGCTGTGTTACAGCAGGTTTGCTGGCAATAAGCAAGGTCTGAAAAATTTACTTATCAGGGAAGTTGGGAATCTGCCCTGAGGGAGCGAAATATTTTAAATCATTTTTTTTCTATGTTTTAAGCATTCATTTTCCCATATCATTGTAAAACTCCCCTTCCAGTAGAGAACAGATCTTTACACATGGTTGTATGGCCAGAAAAGAAAGCGGTGAACAGAATCTAGTGCCTTTGTCAGCAAGAGCAAGCTAATAGAAATTTGTTAAAATTGCAGCTAGAGTACAAGCCACTAGGCAGGAATGGTGGTTCTTCCCGGGATGTAACTCCAGGTAACTTCCACGTTCATTCTCCGTAGAGAGAAATAATACATTTGGCATGCAGGTAGCTGACGTATTTTTTAACTCTACCTGGATTGCTATGGCAAAACATTTGGTACTGAACGTATATGAAAGTATATTAAACCCATATACAACACAGGTTTAAAAATTAGGCAAACTATATTTACAAAAGTTGTAATTCTAAGGATTTTTCCCCACCGAAAAACTGTTTTCAAAGTAAATAATCTAAACCAATAATTTTGATGATGAGGGCTTTGTCTTCAGTCAGAAAAAACATCAGAAAAACAGCTTCACTGCATTAACTGAGCTTTGATTAACATTATATGAAATATCTGCAATGAATGATAACCAGAGACAATCTAGGGACTTTATTTTGAGGTGGGTTGTATATGTGAAATAATCATGCCCTTTTGAACAAATTAGTAAGCTACACAGATGATTTTAGGGAATTATGCTCTAGAAAAACTCCTAAAATTTGTTTAGCCTTCAATAGGAGTGAGGTATTCTTCACATGAGTTTAGCATCGTAATTTTTGATGCTGAAGAAGTTCACAGAATTAAAATCAGAGGGGAAGCAGAGTGTGTCAGTCCCCCTCTTTGTGACAGGAGAAGCAGAAGCTGGAGTGCCTTTGTTGTTGAAAGATACCAGCTGGATGGATAAAACAAAAATAAGGCACACCCTGCATCACATCATTTTTCCTTTGACTCCTCCCTCTTTTTTCCCCCCTTCTCCTTTCTTCTAAGAGTTGGAATTCCTTCCAGTTCTTCCTCTGAGGTGTGCCATCATCTTACTGCATCAGGCTCGGATGTGGCTCAAAGTAAACAATACTGAGTCACGCTGGCCTTTGCTTTCTCCCCTGTGTTTCTCATGGAACAATATTTTAAATGTCCGAGGATAAACATTGGCAGATTTTAGCACATTAGTTTTCAACATTTAAAAAAGCAAAATGGTAGCTGGAGTGGCTGCTGACAGACTATGGAACCACTATCCTCTGCATTGGATTGTCATCCAGTCAGATCACAAAATTTTAATTAATTTACCATACTGGAAAAAAATTGTTATTTTTGTGAATGACAAATATTATTTTAATAAGCAAGTACATTGTTTTATAAAGTAATGGCTGTAAGTAGTGACTGCGATTAAGGGCCCCACACATTTCTCTAAATTACTTACCTCCCTGAATTCAGCTAAACGTGACAAGGATTATTCTAACAATGAAAACCTGGAGCAGGCTACTTGTTAAATATTCATGATTATGTGTCTGAGTTACACATTCTTTCACAAACTGCCATGAAACAAAACTTAGAAAGTCAGTACATATGTGGGGAACAGTCTTGACCAAGTTCAAATAGGCTGAACTAACAGAAACTAAAACTATAATGAAATATAATTAGATAGTGTAATGCTGTATAGTGTAACATAGCCAGTAGTGGAGAGAGGAGAAGGAAGCACACAACACTGCACAGAATTACTTGTACCATGAAACAGAAAACATAAGACTTGAGTGAATGGCTGGCTGGCAGTTTGGAGTTGAGCGGCTTTGCCAGCACCTTCTCCGTCCTGTGTGGGGTCAATCCCATGTCCTGGTTCCCTCTGTCCCCTTGGGGCAGCATGAGAAAGTGGAATACCTAGGGGCAGGACTGAGTGCCCTGAGGCTGCTGTGAGCAGAGCAGCCCTGGGTCAGTGCTGGAACAAAGCTGTCAGTGAGCACCATCAACACTGCTGAGGGGTAACCACTTGGCTAAAGCTGAATGCATTTCCACAAGGACAGCAAAAAGACCTTTTCTTACCCCAGAACCAGCCACCTCTCACATTTCCACTTCCTTCTTCAAACACTGGGAGGGAGCAGGTATATTCAAAGAAGCGATTCAAGCTGAGAAAGTAGGGAAAAAATCTCATAAACATTGATAAAACTGTTTAATATGCTAGAGCAACTTCTACTCAACTTTCAGAACAGGAAGGAAAAGGGGAAACTTCTTGAAGACGGGTAACTTGTAGCCAAAGATGCAAGACACTGTAATGGAAAATGTTGGACAATCTTAAAATTGTAGGCGTAACAGCTCAGTCTGCTTTAACACATGATAACCTTTAAAGGTCATCTCTTTTGCATCCAGTTGTACCATTTGTACAAACTTATGAATAATGAGTGTTCCACCCCACAAGAGCATATGTTATTTTACATACATACTGCTGGAAAAAAGGCTGCTGTAATTTAACTGCCTAAATCTGACTTTATCTGACTAACTTTACAGTCAGTATTTCTGAACTGATTTGTTCAGTCGCACAGTTTGTAGTATAAACATAAATAATATTCAGGTCTTCTGACAGGAATACCAAATTCATTTTAGCTCATTTTCTGTTAAAATGACCATGTCTTAATGTTCCTTAGTGATTCAGACCAGAAGACAAGCAAATGCAATAATAAGAGGTTTAGTTATGAGAGCAGGGAGTCAAGGAGTAGATTCAAGACAAGGTAAGGTTTGTGGGTTTGATGGAGCAGTAGTGATGTACGTCAGCACAGGGGAACTGAATGCATTTTTGAGAGAACTTTGAGCTTAAAGGAAAATACTCTGAAACCAGATACAGGAACTGCAGTGGGGCTGGTCAGCCTGTAAGCATGTGGGTCCTGGGCAGCTGAGAACAGCTCAAGCAAAAGTCTGTCGTGCTGCAGGCTCAGCATCAGCACTGGATGTCAAAGCAGCCGCATGAATGAGTCACCTTAACACACTTACAGCACAACTGTCACTGCATCTAGAGCTGCTGGTATCTTCTGTGCGTTAAGTGGTCACTCCCATCTGTAGCACTTCTATCTGGACCTGACAAGTAATTTTTAACCAGTGAGACTCACGATATTAAAACACCGACAATTTCATTAAGGGACAGTTTAGTTGTAGTTTATCTCAAACTGGTGTTTTAAAATGAGTCATTGTTAAGGAATGAAAAAAATTCATGAACTCTTAAATAACATGGCTTAAATATGAACTAACTGGAGATATATTAAGTGTGTGTTTAAAGCAGAAAATTATAGTAGTGTCTCAGTAAAGCAGAACAGCTGCAATTATTTTAATAGCTAGCCACTCTACCAGGCTATGGGTTGAATGCAGATAATTACACTTGCCTGTCTAGGGTCCCTCTGTACTTTGAAATAGTGTTTCCCTTCTTCCTGTCCTGGTACACAGCAGTAAGTGCTTTGTTAGAATAATCTTCCCTTCTCAGTATGCTGCTTTTTCTCTGAAAAGCTTGCAACTCTATCCCAGGAATGTTCCCCTCCTTGTAAACTACTATGATGTCTTGATTTACATCCTTCTCAGTACTCTTGTCTCTTTCGTAATGTCCACAGATGCGGACATGTAAGATTTGCCCTGCCTTATGTTTCCTCAGATGTTTCAGAAAACAAAACTCTCTTCTATATTGAGGATGCCCACTACTGGTTCTTTTGAATCCTTTGTTTATAGTTTTACATAGTGTTTCAAAATATAATTCTTTCACTGCAGCCACTTCAATAACTAAATATTAGTGTTGTACAGTGTTAGCCATAAACTGTCCAATTTTATATACAAATATGTCAGTAAATTTAAAAGAAATCTTTCAAACTATGAAACTTGGTAACCCAAATCAGAAAGAGAGGCCATTTCAAAATGCTAAATTGCTTGTTCCATTTTTTTTTTTCATGTTAGTCTCATCCTCACCTTACTTGGTGAGAGGCAGCTGCATGGCTGATTCTATACTTTCAGCAGAAAATAAGAGAAACATGCCAAGCTGAACTGGGCAGTGATGGCTTATAATTAACTGCATGAGCCTGACTAGAGGATACTGTGGATCAGAAATACGATAATGGCAAGAGAGGACCAGAGCTTTGTGTTTAGGATTGGTCTAAATTACTGTAAAAACTGTTTTGCCTGCAAGTATAAGTGACAAAAAGAGCATACCTAGTGAGAAGTGGAGGGTATAAAAACAGCCACGCAGACAGTGGGATGAACCTCAAGATGCACCTCTCCCTTGTTCCCTTCCCCTCCCTCTCTTTCTTTCTCTCTCTGCAGGTCCCAGAGGGAAAAGTGGTGGTTCTTTCTTTTCGATATTTAGACCTGGAAAGCGACAACCTGTGCCGCTATGATTTTGTGGATATATACAATGGCCATGCCAATGGGCAGCGCATCGGCAGGTTCTGCGGTACTGTGAAACCAGGTGCCCTTGTGTCCAACAGCAATAAAATGCTGGTGCAGATGACTTCAGATGCTAATACTGCTGGAAGTGGATTCATTGCCAAGTTTTCTGCTGCAGAACCACACGAAAGAGGTAATTTGTTATATACATGCTGAAGACAAGTATAATGGTACAACTCTATGGAGAGCCACATTCATGCTTAAAAAGATGTGATGGCAGAGATATGAGGGATTGTGCTGTTCAATATATTCATTAATTTTCTTGCTTAGCAAATAGCAAAGTATAAGTGTTTACCCATCTTAGTTAATCAAAGTAATAGAAAGAAGGGCTGACTATTGTAAGAGCAGTGGAAGAACTGTGCCTGGTAGTAAAATGGTAATAGCTGGTCAATAACTGAGGGGAGACCTCACTGCAGTTACAACTCCCTCACGAGGGGAAGAGGAGGGGCAGGCACGGATCTCTGCTCTGTGGTGACCAGTGACAGGACCGAGGGAGTGGCCTGAAGTTGTGTCAGAGGAGGTTTAGGTTGCATATTAGAAAGAGGTTCTTCACCCAGAGGGTGGTTGGGCACTGAACAGGCTCCCCAGGACAGTGGTCACAGCACCAAGGCTGACAGAGTTAAGAAACATTTGGATGATACTCTCAGGCACATGGAGTGACTCTTGGGGCTGGTCATGGGCAGGACTAAGAGCTGGACTTGATGATCCTTGTGCGCGCCTTCCAACTCAGCATATTCTTTGATAAAATGTCAGATGAAATTCAATATAGTTAAATGTTGCAAATAAGGGGAAAACATCCTAACTTTGTGTACAGTACAGCAGGTTCTGAATTGACTACTGCTGCTTAGGAATTAGATGTTAGCTTTAAAATAGATAATTTATGAAAACAATAGTTGAGCATCAATCCAGTGCTTAGTAGGTATAAAAAAAATAACAGAAACTTTAAAAAAAATTTAGAGAAGAGAATAAAGACCAAACAATAACAAAAAAAAATGCAACTATAAATCCATAATGCATCTACGTCTTGAATAATGTGTGCCATTCTGATGTTCCAATCTCAGAACAGAATACAGTAAAACTATCAGAAGCAATCAGAGACAACAAACATGACAGAGAACCTCACCTACACAAAGATTCAACAGCACAGCATGAACATTTTCATGCTGGAAAAGAGAAGGTCAAAGGGGGTATAAGGAGAGGGCTCTAAAGTCATAAACAAAAGTACATAAAGTACAGAGAAAGTGAATGGGGACCACAGTCCTTGTCTCTTCCAGTATTAAAACCAGATGAGCAAGTGGCTACAGAGGAAAGGACAGGATGATTTTTCTCAGTGAGCTTTGAAGTGGTGGAGAGCTGTGCCAGGGGACATTTCTGCACTGGTTTAAAAACACTTAGAAAAACATATTGAAGAAAGATTTGTCAGGTATTGTTAAACATAAAGGCATTACCTCATACTTGGGAAGACTATGACCTGTGAGAGGCTGGCAGGTCACAGGCAGGTGGTACCACCCCACTGAGTGACTGCTTTTCAAGGTTTTTCCTATTGGCATAATACCAGACCAGGCAGGTTGTTGGGCAGACACTGCAGGCGATGAGTAATTTACCAGGTCTTCACTTGAAACCCTGTATTGATAACTTCTTGAAAGATACATTAAACAACTGTGCCCTGATATAGTTAATTTAATAAAGGAGGTTTGTAACAATAATGTAAATAAAAATTACACACCTGAGGTAGCTTTGTAATTTGGGACTGTGGGGAGGAGGCACGGAAGAAAAAGATCCCTCTCCATCATGAACACTCTACAGTTCCTTTAGGAATACCTGTCAGCCCCAGCACAGATACCCCATGGGCTGTGGGCTGGCTGCTCCAGTACCTGTGGCTTCTCTTCCTCCTCCAGCCCTAGTGTATGCAGGAATGCTTCTTTTTTTTTTTTTTGTGCTGCCCTT
>VWZF01000181.1:881928-959167 GCA_013396755.1 Sclerurus mexicanus | reverse complement strand
GGTACCACCAGCTGAGCTGAAGGGCTCAGCTGTGTCCTGTGGTGGGACCATGTCGGAGGCAGCCAGAACCATCTGCTCTCCCTCCCCGAGGCCCTGCAGCATCCCAAGAGTGTTCTCCAGGCTGTGGCTGCCCCGCTGTGCTCTGGTCAGCTCAGTGTGTGTATTGCAGGGGACCAGTACTGTGGGGGACGACTGGAGAAGCCCTCGGGGTCCTTCCAAACACCCAACTGGCCGGACCGAGACTACCCAGCGGGAGTGACCTGCTCCTGGCACATCGTTGCCCCCAAGAACCAGGTAAGGCGCTGCCATCATTGCAGCCCAGCTTCCATGGCCTGCAGGGACTCACATCCCAGCAGCAGCCGGCACACAGGACAGAGCCATGAGGGGCCATGTGGCTCAGACCCCGGGCTGGGTCTGTGCAGCAAGTGCAGGCACAGCCGTGCTCCAGCAATACTCGCCTTCCACTCGTGTGTCACTGGTCTGACCGCGGTAACTCCTGTGCTCCCCCGGCACTGCAGGGCCTCTGCCCTGCGCTGGGGTGCTCCCTTAAGTGGAGCCTGTTAAAGCATCTCTGTCTGGTGAGCCTTTTAAACCAGGGGGTTTTTAAGATTATTTTGTTAATTCACAAAGCATTATGCAAATTGTGATCATTTTGGTCATTGTGATCATCTCAGCACCAAACGTGATGATGACCAATGCTATGCTTGGGTCTAACAACATTTGAACGTTTTTGGTGTTGCTGCAGTTTGTTAGTGAGGTACCCAGGCAGAGCTGATTGAATTTACTAAAACCAGAAATTATCTTATTCTGCTTACACTACAGGGAATATATTTGGCTGTGCCCTGTACGTTCATAAAGTTTGTTCTATTTCCTGTGTTGAAGGCTCCATCTCCTGGCATGCTTGGTTAGCCAGATGTCCTGAGAGCATATGTTACCACTTCATTAACACCTGAAGAGATGTGACAGCAGACCGAGAAGGGCTCACATGCCACACATGGTGAACACAAGTGTGTTCCCTACACTGTAGGGCTGATCTCAGTTCTAGCTCCACATTTTCTGGTTGCTGCTGAGCCATCTGCTCTGTACCTTGACAGGAGGTCCACAGTGACTGAATGTTTTGGTTGCCAAGCGTATTTGGTAGATTGCTTTTCTTGCCACATCCAGCTTTTTAAATTAATTTACATGTAAAGACAACTTTCTTCTTCTGCTCATGACTGTAATCCTCAAAATAAAAAAAGCTGCCCCAGATAAACATATTCTTCTGATCCTTCATACTTTTCCATTTACCAAGATAGTTTCTCCCTTGAACTGAAGCAGTATGTCAGCTTAGTCTTTCCTGTACTCCTCTCTAATCCACATTCCTTGTTTGCTAGACACAGGTCATGTAACAATCCTACAGATAGGCAGTTATTTTTAAAACCTTATCTGTAAACTGCAGATTACTTTGGTTCTTTCCAAATATCTCTAGATAAGCCTAAGAACTTCTTCTAAGCTCATAGAGAAGATTTAAGAACGGCTATATAAGCATAAAAATAAGGGCATTATATCCTGTGCCTTTTGATGATCTTGTTCCATAAATCTACCTGTTTCCAAATACATATTAGTCATGTACTGCTGCAATGGTAGTTTGCATGCAAATAAGGCACAATTTTGACAGGGACAAAAGCAGTTTTTGAGGACGTGAATAAGCATCTCTCTTCAAGTGCACATAAAAAGCTCCTCTGTCTTCCATTTGCCAAAGTTTAGGTGCCAGTTTCTCTATTTCATTTTCATTAGCATGTGAGCAATAAAACAAGGCACTGTTGTTGCTGCAAATACAAACCAATAATTACTTTGTGTATTACAGAAGATCAAGGAGTTTCTCCTGATCGTGAAGATTTTCTGATCTATCATGAAATACTTACTTAGTGCAAGGTGCACTTACAAACAATAGTGAAGTAGATATTGTGGCCTGCTGTTTTGCCTCCTATGGAAAAATTTAGCATTTCTATTCCCAGCTGCAGTTCTATTCGCAGTTTTTTGATCACAAGCGTATTATTCAGATGGGTCTTTCCATTTAAAGGGCATTTTTTCATCATGATGCCGAGAGTTTCAAAACAAGCCTGTTAGTCATCTCTGAAACCAAGTCCCCCAAGGCTACTCATGCTTTATGGGAAACAAAATTATACCTTAAACATCTGAATCGTGCAAAAGCATATTCAGGCAAAACTAAGACGTGAGAACAGGCTATCATTGCAATGAATATAGAACAAGATAATTTTTACTATGTCAGTAAATCAAATAAAGTATATGCCATGTACAAATTACTCCTTTTTCTTTGTACAGTCTTAGAAGTTTTAATACCATCTTTGAGACAGACCTTTAAAAAGAAATCCTGTCTATCTACAATCAACACAATTCAGGGTTTGTCATTCAAACCTCATTTGTGCTATTTATGGGAAGATGATTTAAATACTGTTATGCTTCATATAAAGAAGGAACCTAAATGCATATATTACCTCTGTTTCCATGGAGCAGTTAGGTTGTGTTTCCCTTCCTTGCTACACATGATTGACAGTCATTGTGCAGGACTTCATTTCAGAGTAGTAGATTCCATTTCTGCTTTCTTGTCCACTGTTTTTCTTCCTTACATAGAAAATTTCATAAAAACAAGTAATTGGAGATAATAGCATCAGCACTAGAAATACCAGAGCTACACTAGCTCTCATTTATGACTGGTAGAGCCTCAACACTTATGGAAATCCAACATGGAGACAAAATTCCTTTAACTACTTACTTTCTCATGGTTTTGGTCTTAGTCTTTGCTAATTTTATTCTATCAATGTTTTAATTTCTAATGTTCTTAATTCTCCATCAAGTGTACACAGCACTGGTAACCACAGTGCTGTTAATGAAGTCAGTGAAATGGCTCTTACGAGCTTTGCCTTTGCTTTTTCTTTAGCATATCTTGAATGATGAAATAACACTAAAAGCTCCTTTTCTTTTCTTTTAGTTGTTACCGTTATTTTAAAAGCAACGTAACACCTAACACCTACCCTGTTTTCATTCACTCATGAAAATTATCAGAAGTTACTTGCATATATTTGAGAAGAAAATGTTTTACAGAAAATTGCAGTCATATATTGAACTATTTGTTGGAGAGGTCATGTGGATGGAAATACTTTACAATTAAGTCCATTAAGGATTTTATGGAAAGAAAAATCATCTCCACATGAAGATGTGAGTTACTACAAGAAGCACCAATAAATGAGTTCTTTACATTTTCCCTGTAGCTAATAGAGTTGAAGTTCGAGAAGTTTGATGTGGAGAGAGACAACTACTGCAGATATGACTATGTGGCAGTGTTTAATGGTGGGGAAATCAACGATGCCAAACGAATTGGGAAATACTGCGGAGACAGCCCACCAGCGTGAGTATTGTCCTTGGATTATGAGCTTCACTATGTGTCATAACATAGTTACAGTTTTGTCCTAGGCTTCTGAAAGATTCTTAGTATTTTTTAAATTAAACAGGACATTTTCTGCCTCCAGTTGAACTTCTAGGAGTTGCTTAGTATCTTGTTTCTCTCTAGGTTTTCTCATTTTTCTCTCTCCATGACTTGCCCTGGCTCCAACCCATATTCTCTCCTGTCCCACAAGCCTCATTAGACCACTGTCTAATAACACCAGGACTAATCCTAATGCTGTTGATATTGGTATAATACCAATACTAATGGTAGCTGAACATTAATGTAACTTGATATGTTTTGATTATAGATACTAAAAGGATCCAGCTGAGCTCTCTAGTTCTTTGGCTCCTTACTCACTTTATCTGACTTAGTTCCCTCTCTGCCACTTTTTACAAAAAGAGGATGCACAGACTGGGTCAGGTTTTTCAGATTTGCCCTTGTAGTCCTGGTGTTCAGGAAGCACAACAAGGCTCTCAGGCAGCTGATAATCAGTGCCCTCCTACACCCACAGCCTGTGCCAGTGCTGCAGCAAGAGAAGTGTGATCTGTGCAACTCCCATGGCAGAGAGCATTCTAGATAACCAGGCACTTACTGTTTGTCTCTGACTCAGCCATCAGAGTAAACTGATTTGGGAAAATCTGCCAAAAAACCAGGAGATGATGACAAGTTTTTACTTCAAAGGCCTGAGTAAATGTTTTGAAGAAGTCCTGCTCACGAGCTCTGTCAGACTTGCTGGGAAGAAACAACACAGTCATTTTAGTAAAACTACAACTTCAAATCACTTGCTGTTTTCTTCTCTCCTCACTAAAATTCTTTTGCCGCTGTATTTATTTTTCCTCCTCTTTTATAAAACTGGTTTTGCTTGAAAAATTTGTGTACTAATTATTAGTTAATATTGACACAAGGTTTGTGGAAAAGAATGAGAGGAGTGCTGCTTTGGCTAGAGTTGGATTCCATGTGATTTTCCCAAACTGTAGTCTTGAGTAAAGTCTTATTGCACTACCTGCACATCCACAGTGTCACAGAAGGTACTGTGTAGTTGCAAATCAAAAGGGAATACACTGAGCAAGGCTTGTCCATGATACTTCAAATCCTAAGAAAATAACTCTATTGCCTTTTCAAGGCCTTGGTAATGAATATCCAATCATTGACAAAAAGCCCACAGAAATAATAACCGAAAACATTTAATTTTTATATTTATTTTGGTTTTATTGAAGAGTTACAGAATCCAAAATTGAAATAATTTTCTTAAGCCTTTCCAAATGTGTAATGTTTTTCATTAAGCAACAACAAATTTTAAAAAAACCCTCCATTTACTTACCTCCCCTGCATACTGAAGATTTCTTCAATGTGTTTTCTCACTGTGTTGATGTGGCCCCTTCCATTCCATGGAAGTGAGGTCTGCAGTGAATTCACAGAGAAGAATTTAAGGACACTCATATTGCCATAACCTTCAGGAATTAGAATTCTAAGCGATCCATCAAAATGAGTTTCATCCTCAAAACACTAGAGTGTGACACAGCAACAAAGAACCACATAGTTTTCAGTATTAGTCTGGAGGCAGCTACTGCATTCAGATCAGGAATTAAAGAGAGGCACTCTTTTTGTTTTTTTGAATAATGTTATTAATGCTTTTTGGCTTTCACATTCAAAATAATGGAAATATTTATGTTTTTCTATTTCAGGCCTATTCTGTCTGAGAGAAATGAGTTGCTCATTCAGTTTTTGTCTGATTTAAGCTTAACAGCTGATGGTTTTATTGGCCATTATAAATTCAGACCAAAAAAGCTACCCACAACTACAGTTCCACCTACGACCACAACAGTCCCTGCTACCTCCAGTAAGTTTTACTGGCTTTATTTAATTTCTTAGAAAAATTAATTTGTCTCCAGGACAAGGAGAGGGCTACAGAAATATGTAATAGAAAGTATATTAAAAATTAAATTTTTATGGTTTGTTAGTATTTCAAATGTCAGGGGAATTAATTAAAATTAATATACTCAAGGGAGACTCTACTTCACATTATTAAAAGGAAATCTATCCAGGCTACAGTTCAGTGTTACACTAATTCACTCCACCTGAGAGAATCTTCCTGTCCCTTCTCAATTTTGGACAATTAACCAGCAAATGCCATAGAAGAATGGATGAGCAAATTTCTTTGGTTTAAGAAGTTCTAAATATTTCAGGAAATAGTTTTATTTAAAGGAACTCTTTCTTCTTTAGAATTTGATATGTAAAAACCTTACTCTATTTTTTTCATGTAGTTATTATGATCAAGCAAAATTGGTATGGAAGCCACCTGAGCCCTCTTCGGATTCTGCCAACACCATGTCAATGTGACATTCTCCTAGAATTATTTATATTTAAAAAAAATCAGGGATTGGAACTTATAAAGAAATATGTCACACTAAAAATATGTTTCCTTTTATATTTTAGACTAGACAGCATATATGAAAGATCAGAGGGGGATTTTTCTGAAGGTATTGCCAAAACTAGCTCATTACTGAGATATTGAAGGGATAAATCTTAGAATTTCTATAACCTGAATGTGAGAGATTTAAGATGCAGTTATAGCAGAAAACCAAATTATTTATGATGTTTTTGCAAGACATAACCTGATTTGTACTTAAAATGCATCAAAAGTCAGGACAGCAGTGGCCTGTCAGCAGGAAACCAAGAAACTGTGGTGTTCAAATACTGCTAACGAAAGGTATTTAAAATAGATGAAAATAAACATTATAAAAATGAAATCATAATGACCTGTAAATCCTTCTGATGAGACTGCTGCTCTAACAATAAATAATGCAGTTCTTCCTCACTATAAAGCACTTGCTAAGGCAGTTGTTAGTTCAAACACCCGGTCTCAAGTAGCCCAGGCTGTCAGTTCCCCCCACACACACCATGCTCAGGGTTTGCCATCATTTCAGCTGTTCGTGGGTGCACAGGCAAGAGAGGTGAACTTTACCCATTAACTCCAAATCAGTTTTTATGACATTAGTGTTAGGAAATAAAAACGTGCAGATCCGAGAGAGGACAAGAGAGGGAAGGTGTTCAGAAGGACTTGTTACACAGAAGAAGTAAGAAGTCCTTTCCATGTCTGATCAGCTATGTATGGTGTAGATATTTCTGATCTTAAAAACAAACCAAAGCAAACCAAACTTCTACAGTTCAGTTGAATTTCTGAGCAATCATTTGCCTTCAAAAGTGTCCAGTTCAAATAGACTCGCAAATCAGATCTGTTCAAACTTGCACCAAACTCCAGGCATGGATATTAAACTTTAGTAGGCACTTTCAAGAATTATCTGTCTCTGTCTTACATAAAATATTAGTACTTGAAGAAATAAATAAATGTTATAAATACATTTTTTAAATCTGTCTCACCTCCGTGTTTCCAATAATTACGGTATTGATGACCTATTTCAAACAAATTTGAAAAGGACATAAAAGCCTTACAGTGCTGCATCCCAACATGTTATGTAGAAAGGGTCAGCTGAGTAAAGTACAGAGACTATTAACATCCACCCAAGAAGGGAAAAGATATCAAGTGTATTCAGTTTTTTATAAACAAAGTATTCCATTTCTGAAAGGGAATGTCAATCCCTAATGTTAAATACCTACTTAAAACCTTGTGTTTCAAAATGTCATGAATAAAAAGTATGCAGTAGTACCTGTCAAGCAGCTACGTGAAAAATTCGGAAAAAAAGTCAGGAATTTGAACTCTGATCCCTTCCATCACAGTACAGTAATTCCCAATAAAAGGCCACCCCCTCCCTTGGAAGCATTACTGTAATATCATGTCATAATGTTTCAAGTGTCCCACTAGGGCTGTCTGGCAGCAGCACTTGGCTACATACTCAAGGTCACACTGTGATCACACGTAAGTTTTCTGTAAGGTTCCATTCTGTCAGGTCACTAGAACAGGCACACAGCTGAGACATCTGAAAAGATCATGACTGGAGGTGATGGGTGAGAAAAGGAACATTGTTAGTGTGGTGTTCATCCCCTGCAATGCCAGCTCTAGTTCATGTATGCATCAGGATCATTCATCTTTTTTTTTTTTAAACATACTGTTTTGCATTTGTACCAAATACTTCATTTCAATTTACTTTTTCTCTTCAAAAAGTTGTGAAGCCTACAGTTGCCCTGTGCCAGCAAAAGTGCAAAAGGAGTGGGACTCTGGAAAGCAATTATTGTTCAAGCAACTTTGGTAAGGAAGCAGAGTTTAACTATCCACTTGGCACTGTGTTTTTAGACTCAAAGGGATTTTACCAGGTGTAGTTCTGAGTTATCATTAATATAATGGGCTGTATTTTTACACCACTTTTTGTGTGTACGTGACATTAGTATCTGTGTTTCACTCAGTACCTTCTTGGAGATATTGTGAAACAGGCACTGCCCAGATGTCTGAGACAAACATACCTTCTCAATCTGAAAAGCAAACAGCAACATAAGACGAGCACAGGAAAGTACAGATTTTCAGTTCCTGCATTATCATCTTGTGCCTGTAACCAGCCAATGCACATTATGCTGCACCTGCCGACTGTTCCACAGTTCACTGCAGCAACTTCCGAAGTATTTTTAAAAGAAGGCATGGAAGTTCACAAGCACTGCTTTCTGTACACGGGCACAAATCACTCAGAAAAGTGGTGTCTGCTCTGTATTCGGGCAGCATTGTCACTGCTGCTTCATTCGGTTACATGTCAGTATTTTCCCATATGAATCCTGGAAGCTTTTCTTAATCCCCTGTAACATCTCTAACAATGGGACAACTCCCCTCCCTCTTTTGTTTGTTTTAACCTAACTCCCTCTGACTTCATTGCTAGTCCCAGGAGATTTGAGAAAATCTTCTGGTTGAGGAGTGTGAGCCTGATGAAGGGCTGTGGCTGTTCCTGAGGCAGGATGGAGTCAGGGACCCCTGACTGCCTCTGACCAGCAGCCTGTTTCCATTTGCAACCAGCACGGGCTGGTACAAGATGGAAAGAAGCAGGTAGGAAAAAAAACCCAAACCATAAATGGTCTCCTCTTACTGACCATGCCTCACTTGTGGCTGATGGTAAATGACACTATATAAAACTTGGTTTTTATCTCTAGCATCAGGGTAATAAATCACATTCTCCTCTCTCACCTTTTGTCAAATACTTGACATTTTTCAGTCTTTTCCATGGCCGGATTGAGAGTAAAAATATTTTATATGCTACTGTGAATGTAAGTGTATCCTAAGGTAGGAATAGGAATTCTGCTGTTTGTAAATTATGATTTATTCTAAGTTTACTTTCTGACTTTATGAATTTAGAAGTGCTATTTATCTTTCATTATGCATTTCACTTTGTTTCTAGAAATATAGCTGCAATACGCAGCATTTTAGCACCCACAGTTCCCTTTTGACTGAGTTTGAACATTCCTATTTAAGAGGTCTGCATTAAAGAAAGATGATGTGCAAATTTACAGACACATAGCCCAAAATGTTGATTACACAGTTTTGTAAATAAATCTGGCTGTACATACTTGATAACTGAAGATCTAATTGATCCCAGGATAGAATATTTGATTTACAAAAGGTGACCTGAGAAGAAAACAAATTGTTAATACCAATTATCATTTCGTTTTGATAAATAAGGGTGGTTTACAAGTTAATCCAGTGATCCTACGAAAAAGAAAGTATCTTGATTTTCATAATGAGAGGTCCTTAGGAGATATGATGGTCTAATCTGTAATCTACATTTAGCTCAAATCAGCAAATTTTTATTAGTATCAGGCCTCAGACAGACCAAAATCTAGTTCCTAGGGCATCAACTATTCCCTGCTACTCAAGAGAGCTGGGAATTCAGCTTTTGGACTTAAGACTTTCAGTTCAACTTCTTTACTCATTTAAAATTAGTCATTAAAAGTAGGATAACAATGGACTGTTTAACTGAAATTATCAAACCCAAGAACTGGGCTCGCAAAAGATTGACACATTCTAGAACAATTTGGTGCAACCAAAACTTGACAGTAGCAAGTTATTTATTACAGGTGATATGAATATTTTTAGTAACTGTTTGCAGTATTGTTTCCTTATTAGGGACTAATATACTTACTAAGTTTTATGCCCAAAATTTATGTCAATAAAAATAAAAATGTATCACGTATCAAATATCTTTTCTTCTAGTAATAACTGGAACTGTAATCACAGCAACCACACGGGCTGGCAGTCTGCATGCAACAATAGCCATCATTAATGTGTATAAGGAGGGAAATTTAGCAATTCAACAAGCTGGCAAGAATATGAGCGCCAAGATTCTTGTTGTATGTAAGCAGTGTCCTCTCCTCAGGAGAGGTAAGTACACAACAACTGCTTTGCGTGTTTATGAGACAACAGTTTGGAAAACTACTTTTTGAAATACGGCCACAAAAATCAGTAAAATGACAGTAATTGTCTCTGTAATCAGTAATTATTATTATAATCAATTGAAGCTAAAAATAACCAGTAATCCAGGTTTATATTTCATTTTTCAGTTTAGCCTTGCTTAGATCAAAGAAGTTTGAAAAACTTTTTTTTTTTCCTTTAAAAGCCAGATGATACAAGGTAAAATCTAATTTGGTCCTCTCAAGTGAAGCTCAAATAGATTTTGTTTCTACAGAAATGGAACCATAGCAGGAAACATTCAAAATAATTTAATAAGCACCAAAAAAACCCAATACTGTTCTAGTACTGGTGTTTAAGCGTATTAATTCAAGGTGGGCAGTAGCAAAGTGAAAAATCATGATCAGAAACTGGCTTTTGCCTGTAGTTATCTGGAAACTATTATGTCTCCCACTGTCTAATGTGCTTGGTGGAACAAACTGTCTTCTATGGAGACTGCTGGCTCCAAACCACACACTTGTGTTTCTCATCTTAAATATCTATGAATTATTTAATAGCCATTACTTAGTATCTAAATTTTTCTGTTTATATCCCTATGACACCAATCCTTCCAGCCTAAGGCCTTGCAAACCCCTAATCTTTCTGAGCCATAAAAATACAGAAATCCACTCCATTTCCCCAAAGCCAGGTCCTGTCACCCATTAAGTCCACCTTGCTTGCCTGACTGCCTCTGTATGTATCTAGAAGATGTTCATGTCCTGGGGGAGGAAAAGGGAATGAAAATATTCAAGTGCACTATTTCTTACAGTTATTAACCTACAAGCTGAGCAAGTGTGCAAATATTCAAATGGATGAGACACATTTCACTCTGGGTGTTGGTGCCTAAATTACTCACTGTTTGTACTTCACTTCTAATGCCTTTCAGACTCATTTGACAGTCTACATATTACTTAGTAGATATGTAGCTCTGTAGCTACTGGATTTTTGCCTAACTGTACTTTATGGCATAACAAGCATGGCAAAGGTGGGTAGGAAGTACATGCTTTAGGCAGGAAGGAGAAAATGTTAGAAGGCATTGATAACAAACAGTGCAAACAAACAAAGACCGCAGGTAAAGAATTGTACTTACCAAATGACATCCCAGATTTCTGTCTTGTAATCTCATTCTCTCATTTTTAGGTTTAAACTACATCATCATGGGCCAGGTAGAAGAAGACGGTAGAGGCAAAGTCTTTCCCAACAGCTTTGTCATGAGTTTTAAGACTAAGAATTCAAAGATCCTAAATGCCTTGAAAAACAAAACATGTTAAAACTGAACTCTGCAGCTGCATTCTCTCATCTGTCTTGAAAAATAATTCTCACTTAGTATAAGTCACAAAAATGCAACTGATTGTCAAGAGTAAGACCTTTCTCCCCTCCCATCCACCTAAGCACAGCTGGCACAAAGTGAAATCCATTACACGTACAGGACAAAACCAGATCCTCCTGAGTCTTAAAGCCGAAGATTTGCAGCACAGCCATCTGATCTCAACCATGCAAATTCCAATTACTTGGAAGATGTTAATTTATAATTGTCCAGTTTTTTAAGGAGTTGTGTATGTAAAATAAGAATTCTAAGTGCAATATTTATAGTAACTCATTTTAACTTAGCTTTTTCTCTAAAGTTGTTTTATTACATGGATTTCTGCATTATTACCTGTGCTTAATAAAATATTTTAAATCATACACCAGCTAGTTATTAATTATTTATAAAGTGGGGCAGGCTAAACATAGAAACTCTTTTTTTACATGCTTTTGATGGTTATAGTTGTGCACAGTATGACTGACACTTCCTTGCTGATTAAGGGCCTGATTTTCCTTACATGGAAGTCAGTGAGTCATTGATTTGAACAGGAACTGCATTTACTCTTCAAAGACTTAGAGAACGCTAAAGCAGCACCAAACTTTTCTCCACTGATGACTGTTCCATAAGGTAATGAGGGAGGAGGAAGGTAGGAATTAATTTAGTGGTGGTAAAGTACATATGCAAATAGTTCAAGTTTTCATCTCTCCTGTGAAAGGACAGACAATACAGCAATGCTCAGTCTGGCACCAGTAGTGTAAATAGGAGCACATCTGTCTCATTTCTTTCATTCCTATATGCAAAAGGTTGAACAAATAGCTATTTTGAGACTAAACAGTGAGCAGACTGGAAGCAGTTAGTGTTACAGTGTTAGGAGGTCTTTGTTGGTCTGTCTGTTGTATGCAGTAATTTGTTACTCTGAAATATTATAATCAAATCTGTAACCTTCTGTGGAGGAATAGAAACATTATAAGTAAAGGTTAATACTGAGAAGCTGAAGAACATTTTTGTCAAAAGCAGGTATGAAATACATGCTCTTCAAACTAGGAAAACTTGAATACTAGTAAGAACATGGATGGAATAGAATCCAAGATCCCTTCAAGTTCTTGTTTTCCTTATATATGAATACCAGACCAGAGTTTTTTGGATAATTTGCAACCATGGGCAGGAAACACAGTCCCTGCTGGAAGTACCCATTGCTTATTTCAGCAGTGGAATGCAGATTACCACTCTCTTCCATTATGGATTCTCACATGTAGTGCCAAGAGACACAGCCATGGTGCAGCTTGGTAGTGCAGCAGCATGTGTTCCAAGGACTTTATGGGTAGCTGGGCAGAGGACAAAAGGATCAGAGGCAGGCACAGAGGTACAAAGAGGCTGTGCTGACAGCTCACATCCAACAGCTCAGTGCTGCAACACACTTAGATTGCTTGGCCTTTGCCAGACTGACCAAACCAAACAGCATCTCTCTGTGGAACAGCCAGCACCATTTGTTTGCAAAGCAGATGTAGTTTTGTAACTTTTAAATTGAAATTTTAATTTTCCAGGATAGATTCTGATGCAGATTAAGGGGTTTTATGCACAGTGCTCTCTGCATTGCTTGGCAGCAGGCTGGGGAGAAGCAATGTGGAAACCATGCTTGGAACTGTCCTGAAACTACAATAATCTATTTTTATTTAAGATGACATACCCATCTGTCACGCAGCTTTTTTCAGTGAGGCAAGAAAGGTTTGGCAGCCTATTCCTTGTCTACCAAATGGTAAGTAGGGAAAGCTTCTGCCTGCTCTTCTCAACAATCTCTCTAGACCAGTTCCTTTCCCAAATCAATGCACTGGCAGCAGTAGGCCTGAAACAGGGAACAAGGAAAGATGGAGCACTTCAAGTTTTATCACGTGAGGGTTTGTTACAAAACACAGGTAACAACTATTACAAGTTTTTAGAAGGAGGTTGTAGTGACTGTAAACTTCAAACATTTAAAATCCAACCTGCAACCAAACAGAACCAAATTATCTAACCACAATACAGTTTCTGAAATAGTTTCTACAGAAATTACAATCAAAACCATAGTTCAGCAAAAGCATAAAATGCTTTGATGAGTGGTTTTGACCATTTTTCAGTCATCAAGGCAAACTTAGCTCTATGACAAAACACACATTAACATGAAAGGGAAGAAAAATCAACCTTTTCCAGTGGTCTCAAAAACCCCACTTAGTACTTTTATGACTTGCACTAACATTTGTACAAGGACATTCTGAATCCTGTAGCCAAATCCAGCTTCTCCAAAACACAGAAAATTTTGTTTCTGTGCATGTCCAGAATTATTCTGTGAGTGGGCATAAAGGAGATCTTTGATGCCCAACAATACTGGAACAGCCAGTATAAAACTGCCAAATGAGAAAGCAATAGAATGGTTAACACACATGAATGAGGAAAATGTAAATGAGACAAGATTGGGTAAATAGTACAAAGCACTCTGTACTGATTAGTAGCCAAGTAGACAGGAAGACTACAACAGCTTTCAAACAAGAGAGAGATGCAAAATGTCCTAAGGTATGACAGAGAACAAACTTCTGTCTCTCTGGTCTCTATCACTTTGCAGGGATGTATTTCAGTGACAAATAAAAACTCCAGAACCCCTAGTTCCAACCCAAGCCCCCCAAAAGAGCCTTGAAGTACAACAGTTCTTCCTAAGGACATTCACACTTAGTAGACCACTGTGCCAGGAGACAATGAGCAAGCTGGCTCTGAGTCACAGCTGAACACCTGAAAAGCACTCAGTCCATCAGCTCCTTCACTGGTACTCTCAACACACCAAGCTTCTCAGAACCACACAGCATGAGCCCAGTGCCAAACAGCTAACAGCCCTCCTAGGATCCAGCCTAGCTACTCTGGAGCCAGCTCAAGCATCGATTCATGATGCCATTTCAATGAACTGAACAGGATGAGACCAGAAGGAAAAATGGGAGTAACACATCAACACCAGCTACCTTCCTTAAACTTATTACCTTAACAAGACAAAGACATGACTTTCAATGTGGTACCTGATACAATGTGTTTGCGACATAACTAATATTTTACACAACCATATTTTTCAAAGAGCTTTTATTTGTCTCCTTCGTTTTTTGGATATATGTAACACACACAGCACTTAGAGTTTATGTTGGTGCATTATTCAAACATGAGATCTAAGTCCAAATAGAAAACTCAGTGATCCTCTTTGCTTTGAACCAAAAGGTTAACTTCCATTTCACGTGAAAAGCCAACATGTATCAGAATCCATCTATAATATAACACTTCTGGAAACAGAGTATTAAAACCTTGTTCAGAAATACATAATTTCATAGTACAGAAAATATATTGCCTTTACAAGAAAGAGTTTTATAAGAATTCCTTCAAAAAAGGAAACATTCATGAAAGCCTCCGCTCTACCAATCTCCCCCAATCAACTGCAAAGACCACTCTGGCTACCTATGCCTTCCAGACACATGACCGTTGTGGAAGAGCACCATCATAACAGTAGAACTGTCAATCAACCCTCTAGCTGTCATAAATATACTTATTTTGTAATGAAAAATACAGGAATCTCACATTTCTCAATTACAATTTGTCAGCTTGAATAATATATATATATATATAAGCATATAAAGGACCCTCCAGCACAGAAAATCCACAAAGCCCTTACTTACTGTCCACTGTAAGCAAAGTCAAATTACATGTTTTCACAAAACATAGTATTCCTGGCACAAACTAAATTCTAGCTTGGCAACAAATGTGGTAAATAAACAGGAAAAAAGAAAAAAAGTTTAAAAGTAGGATATGTAAAATCTGTGTCAAGCAGACCATTCTGAAGTATTCTCCAATGACCAGACTCAATGATCTCACAGAAACAAGTGCAGAATGTTTCACAGGAATTGTTCAGCACTGCAAACAATGGCCCTCATGTGCTTCACCTCATTTTCATTAAACCACAGGTTTTAATAATTCAAATAATTTATCATCCTGATTTTAACACCCCAAGGTATCAAACATTAAATATTGACAGCTTAGTTTTATTGAGTTTAGTTCCTAGTCATAACATGTATATTAAAATGTACTATTGAGGCACTGCTGAAAAATCCAAGCAGGGCTTGATTGTCTTACATATAATCATAAACATTCAAGAAATGGTTGGTCTACTTTGTGTTCAAAATGTCAGTGTTCCCACAAAAGCGAGGATTCTCGATGATTTGATGTGCTGTATTCTATAAATGTCAGTTTACAGTCAGTGTTACCATATAAAACTAGAATTGCCTCTTTCAGAGCCACAGTCTTCCCATGCACTGTAACCTACAGTCAAACAATTTCCAACTGTGCTGGAAATTTTGTATTATTCTATATCTGACTTTTCTATTAAAAATAAAGATAGGCTGGATTTTTGTTTTAAAAAGCCTATCTTCTCCCACAACTTGAAAAACAAGTATCAAAAAAGAACAAACAGCAAAAATAGAAGAAAGAAACACACTGTGCTACTTACGAAGCCCTGACACCTGACAGCCACGCTCTGAGGAACATTTAAAAAACTCCTATATACAAATTTTATATACACACTAAGATTAAAAGCTTAAGAAAATCACTATATCTTGTTTTGCATTTAATTCAACCACTTCTGCTGTAGCTGCAACTCATGCAAAAGCATTTGGAAATGTATTTTTGTGCAATATCTTGTCGACATGATCTGGCAACAGAATTAGGTCAACACTTTTACCTACAGGTATCTGCAAGGACACACTTTTGTTTAAAAGCTAGGCCTTAGTTTCTTGGATAAAACATAGCATATTTAGAAGTTCGAAAGCCAAGCAGGTCTCTCATTTCATTGCGGAATTTTGACAAGTCCTGCCGCAGCTCATTGAGGTTTTCCACAGTTGCCTGATCCGTACTTTGCATCTTCTGTCTCATGGAAGTCAAGTAACGGTGAACTAAGCAACACATCACCTTTTGGTAATTCTCATCTCTCTTTTGCTTCAGGTTTCTCCATTCCTTTAAACAAACAGCACACATTTACTACGGAGAAGTGATTTTTGAGCCCTAGAGCCTATATACAATTATACAGAGAATAAACATGAATAAAATAACAAAGCTATTTTATAAGTAGATGCTGATGTGCACAAATATACAATGCATCTAAACTGTCTGCAAAATTTAAATTATAATTGGCTGTACCAGCAAAATTGAAAATTTTTATCTACCTGGCTGGTAATTATTCTACGAGCAATTAAGAGTTCCATAGTCCTGAATGTGTCTCAGTGCAAATTCCATGAAGTGTTTTAATTTGTTTATTTAATGCTATTTTTGTCAGCAAGAAGATGCAAAATTAGTATTCAAAATTACAGGGTACAAAAAAAATTTGTTTATTTAACAACAACAACAAAAATATCCCTTCCCCCAACAATGAAAGGCTTCAGTGATCTTTTTCAGTTATTTATTTTGACACTTCTGTAACGCGTTTAAAACCAATTACCTTCCCCAAAGACTACTCTAACCTCACCATTTTTGAGATTAGCACATACTTCCTTGAGGTTTCCATGTGTTTTCATTCAATCAAAGCATTTTTTCCAGACTATTTCTGGGGGAATTGGGAGTTGGAGGGAAGGGGGCTGAAATTCCCAAACCAGAAAGTTAATAGAACCTTACTTAAGCAGAAATAGGTACCACTTATTTATATTCTGGACGCAGCACACGTTATTCTGTAGCTCCTATTCATCTTAGTAGCATTCACCTTGTGACAGCAGCTTCATGCAGCAGTTTGCTAATTCATTTTAGCAAGCAGCACCATTCCAGCTTCAGAGCCCGGAGCTCTCCCAGTCACTCCTTACCTTTAGGCTGTTCTGACGTTTCACTTTTCCACTTGAGGTGTGAGAGCAGATCCATTTACTGAGGCTGTTGAAGAGGTAACAGATAGTCTTGGGAGAGGGGATCACATTGAAAGGTGGAGGGAGTGTGCATTTGTCATCGAAGTAGCTCAGCCAAAGCTTGGCACGAGCAAACTTCCACTCCTTGTCTTCATGATTCTAAAGCATCAGAAACATTAAAAGAGAAAAGAAGCAAGTTTTTTAAGTTTTATTTTCTCATATCTGAAAAAGTGACCATAACGTAACTTTGGTTTTATAGCATTTTAAGGTACAGATTTACACAGTATTTTAATAAGCTTGTTTTAATATTCTAATATTAAATACTTAAAATAAGTTAATCTTTCTTCAATTCATTAGATACTGCAGTGTAAATACAAAATTCAGCCATGAAGGCGTAACCCTCTTATCAAATGCCAAATCACCACACATACCAGAACAGCATCTTGAACAGCCACTGTATCAAGAAAGTCATCAATTCCCAACAGGCCAAAGCCCTGCACATGTTCAATATGCAAAGTCCCCATTTTATTTGGATCAAAATAAATAAAAAGTTCTTATCTGAGGAAAGATGAGCCTTGCTTGTGAGCTCACAGACAGAGCTTAGGCATGAAGGTCTGTAGATTAGTCTACACATCATAGGAAGAAATTTGTACAAAATCCAAACATACAGCTAAGAGTTATTGGTAATTTTCAGAAACCACTTACTGCTATCAGCTGAAAACTTTTATGAAGCATTGCCACAAGGAGTTTAGTTAATACTATCACAACCACCACATTGTAGGTACCAACAATAACAGCACCCACAAAAGACTGTAATTCTTCACCATAGCTGAAACGTGTGACAAAGATTGCTACATGTGCCAGGGAAAATATGTACCAGAACAGGGCAAAACATGTGCCAATGAACCTACAAAAACAAGGAAAAAAGATCTGGTTAGGTAAAGCAAACACTAAAAGTGTTTAATGTAAATTCAAGTTCACTGAAAAATTCCAGTTTTGTTTAATTACTGAGGGCTAAAACGACCAGCTATTTTATAGATATCAGACTCACGAATGAAATGTGTCATTGCTCTGCTGTTCACAGAAAATACCCGCACAGTCCTTTTCTTCATTCACAGTAAATCCTTTATCATAAAGTTGTGTCAATCCAATTGTGAATGAAAACAAGACAAGAAGAAACATGCCCAGAAATTTTCCAAAATCTTGCAGCATCTGCCCCATTGAAATCTGTGAAATAGATTGATTTCCAATTTCAGTAAAACATGTAGTTCTTTTTATCTGCATTCTCTCCTTCAGCCACTCATCAACAAAAAAATATTTATTTGCATTTTAAATATTTAAGTCAAACTTTAATATGCTAAACAGATCTCAAAATCAGCAGATCTCTTTGTACTGTTTTTCAAGGAAAAATTCTAGATATTAAGATAATGCAAGTAGTTTTAACATCACCTGATAAGTTAATATCCTACAAATAACTAATAGTGTTTAGACCTTGGTATTTATTGGCAATACCAATGGTAATAAGGAACTCACAAGTCAATATACAAAAGCAGTAAATGAAATGCATGTGAACATAAATGCTACCACAGAAAGTTAAGAAAACACTGATAAGGACACTGAATTAATAAAAACATTTGGAATCATAATTCAGCACTAATAAAGATTTTTTTTAAAAGTAGCATACCACAGCCGATCTGCAGGATAAAAAATTAATTCATTGTACATTGTATGTAAGATTTTAAATAAACATGTGTATAAGCACATAAAAACTGATGGATAAAGTATAGAAAGTATGACAGTAAATTAATTTTCCAAGTCAAAATATCCTATAGAGAACTTTGCAGCATTAATAATAGAGCATCTTTAAAAAAAATTAAAACATATGCTTGTGCCATTTTCCAACACAGAAAAGACCTTGACTTGCTTCCGACATAAGCATAAATTTTTACACAGACACACCATAAACTGCTTATATCATTCAATTACTGTTCCTATGAACTTCTTCAGAACAATATACCACTATAAAGAATGCAAGTATATAAAATGGGATTGGGTCAATCTCATCTTCTATAGAAATCAGCATATGAATCAAAACCTATACTAAATCATAGTCCAGAACTGTAACAGTGGCCAGGTCTGCAAGTACAGCTTTACTGGGAGATGAATGGCTGCTCCTGCTCCCTCCTGCTGGCAACTCCCTGCTGCACAGCCTGCGTGAGCAGTTCACCACAGTCAGGGAGATGCTGCAACTGTAGGCAGAGCTGTGTCCCAATCACAGGCACATTGGTCAGGAGGACTGTAATCCCCATCATACTGTTCCGTCACATCTAACCCTTTAAAGGGAAAATAACCCAACCCAAATCCCAACAACAAAACGTTTACCCTTTAACTGACACATGGTCCCAGCCAAGATGAAACAGGAACGCACAGAAAGCGCAAACCACCCAGAACTATTTTGTTTGGAACAGAGTGTAGTAACCCATCCCAAATGCCAGTTGCTTTCTTCACATATTCATGTTTTCCCTCTCTAAGAATTTGCAATTTCTAAGCATCTGAAATCTAATTATCGAATCTAGGGGAATATTATTCTACTTTCTGCTAATAATTAAAAAAACCCCACACAGCCAACTTACAAATCTGTACTATAATAGGTTTTACTAACTGGTGAGTCAAGTAACTGAACACTTAAAAATAACTCTAATAGCCAAGAAAACACCATAGCTGCCTCCCCCCGCCCCAACTGAGGGGTTTCCATGCCATATTTGATTACCACCATTTGAACTTTGTGACCTACTTTCAGAAAATACTGTAAGAGTTGTTGCACCGGTGGGACTGGCCAGCAGTAATAACATAAGCTCCTGTGTGCCTCTGAATGGGGCACTGTTGACTGTTTTTATTTACGTGGAGAATTTCATAACACAGCTTCCCAATAAAAAACTTGTGCAAGTTTAGTACATAAATAAATACACACATTAAACAGTGAATCTCTTTAAAATGTGGAAAGACTTCAGTGTTCAATCAATTTGTACAACAAGCCTAATGCTTAATGCAACATCCAGACTTTAGTATTTTTTTCAAAGTGTGCAAGTACATTTCCATCTAAAATGTATAACAGAAAATGACGTAATGAAAATGTGGGACGTTTTACTGTCATTGTTACTCCCTGGAAGGCTTCAAGAAATTCCAAGTAAAGAGAAACCTGTTCTCCCTTCTTATAACTGCCAATAATTAAATGACTATTTCAACACTCTTGAGTGATTTATATTTTTCAAACAA
The DNA here is from genome assembly GCA_013396755.1 of Sclerurus mexicanus. Taxonomy (NCBI): domain Eukaryota; kingdom Metazoa; phylum Chordata; class Aves; order Passeriformes; family Furnariidae; genus Sclerurus; species Sclerurus mexicanus. The sequence continues at coordinate 938,870 of VWZF01000181.1, read as the reverse complement.
AAGCAATTTGCACAACTCAACATGCAGCTTCAATGAGATCTCAGACATAAACAGAAAGGCTTTTGATTACTCTTCCTTGTTACACACCTCATTCATCCATCTCTTCAGAGATAAGAAGTTAAGGCAATTATTCACACAAAACTTTAGAAGAACCACCTGATCCTTACACTTTTCAAACTGTGAACACTTACGCAGTACGCTAAGCTTGTAACAGATAAAACCAGAAAGACAGTATAGGCACAGTTATCATGGAAAAATACCTTAAGAAAGGGAACTACACAAGGTCTTCCCTTCTTTTTCTTACCTTTTCCCATCTAAATCAGTATGTTCTACATGAGAGATTAAAAAAAAAAAATTAAACTTCAATGCAGTAACACTTCTTTCTATTTCTCACTTTGTTACTTTACTTCTTCTTTTCCTGTTCTCAGTAAGACTCTTGAAAGCAAATTATGTTTAATATTTTCTCAAGCAGTAATGATACTCACCTGGAGTGGTCCCAGAATAGAGCTGGTTGTGTACATAAAGAAGAGACGCAGATAACTAAGAACATTAGCAAAAGCAAAAAGACCTTCTGCTACTAGGGTAGGATGGAATGCATCCCAGTCCTTCCTTTCAGCATAATCATGGAACTGAAACATAAAAACGACAAAGTGAGAGCACTCACAATATAAACACAGAGATGCAGCCATGCACCTCTCCTTACTTCTGCCTCCAAAACAGGCAATAGCATAAAAAAAATTAACATGGATAATTCACAGATGTCCTACCTCTTTCAGAAATTTCACTCGTTTTACACAAGGGCAGTTTAAAAGGCATTCCAGAGGGAGCCAGGAATCAGCCAATTTAAATTCAACATCTAACTCTCCCACTCACCTGTTCAAACCACTTATTCCTCTGTTGTGCCTACTCTGTTCTGTATGGTTTGTTGTAACAAGGACTTGTATTGTATACATGTGCATGTTTGCAATAGGCCTCAGTCAAAAATAAGGTGTGTGCAAAGAAAACTAACGCACACTGATGCAACTGCAATGTGGTGACAGCTGACCTTAACCAGTTTGATAAAGACTTAGGACTTGGGGTTCCTTCAACATGTTTTTTTAACGACTACACAGAATGGAAGCCACATGTAAACTGTTGGTGTAAGCACATCCTTGAAGCATTGTCCACTAGGCACTACTATTTAACTTATTCATGGAATATCCACAAATCCCAGCTTTTGGCTTGGCTGAGAACATTTCTGCATTTATATTACCAGCTTCCGCTGTCTCAAAATCAACATTCAGAAACTAAGGAACTCAAAGCTGCTTTAAAATAACTTGCCCAAAAGCCTACTGCCCAAAGATGGCAAGAAACAGGGATAAATATGTTTTTATACATTTCAATTGCATGTGTACAAATCCTCCTGCTGCAGAGACTATTTCTTACAGCAGTGCCTATAACATAGCCATAAGATGGAAAACAAACATTTTAATTTAGTTTTCTAAATTATTTATAAACTATAAACTTTGCCATATAAAAATGGCAAAAAAACCATTATGTGCCTATTACAGGAGTCCTGAATCTTCAAAAAGGTTACAACTTAATTTAGCAACAAAGGGCTCTTAGCAAAGGAACTGCTACTAGACATGGTTGCAAAGCAAATGGCTAGGAAGGCAGCCCAACATGTCATTCTCCCTCTAGGTTTTCTTCCAAGAAATGGAGCCTTCCTTTCCAAATGATTACCAGCCTCTGAATCAATGCAAGGATAGGGAAATGAGCCAAACACCAAGCTGGGAAGAACTGAATCAGTTTAGTTCCCTCCTAACAGCCAGACAGCTGTCAACTTACAGTTTGCAAGACAAAATAATGGTGCTACTGCACTGGCTTGAATTTTGCTCAAATATTCACATTCAATTGGTATGGCAGCTTGCCACATGCTGTGTGGCTAACAACACACGCAACAGAATGGCAATGATGGTTTGCAAAACTCACATCTTCAATCGGGTCCAGATGGCTTTTCATGGAGAAAAGACAAGGCTCCTCTACAGTCTCAGGGCTTTTACCCTGACTACCAAAGAAAACACCAACCAAAACAACCCCACTAAGCCAAAAACCAATTAAAAATTCCCCCACAACCACTTAAGGCATTTGAGTATACGTAATCAAAAGCTAAATTAAACTTTCTGTAACAAAATAGCGTTAGGCAATCCAAACACAGAGATGACTATTAGCTTTCTGCATGTTACTATGGAACCAGGCAAGCTCAAATGCCACATCAGATGAGATGGATTTCTCTAAACAAAAATCAAGCTATTTGAAGACCAACCAGTTCTTACAAGGAAGACAACAGCTCCATTTGGGGTCTTCAAGTACTTGGACATGTCTTGATGTGTTGTCTAACTCCTATCTGCCTCATCAACTTCTCTTCCAAGACCAAGATGCAACAAGACCTGAGGTCTTGACAACTACACGGGACATACCCCATTTAACTCCAAAGCCGGAACTGTATCCACATAGTAGGCTATTACTAATGTCGCACACTTAACCACAACGTACTAACACACCACATGCAACATCTCTTCATGTATTTTGCAGCACTGTACAATTTAATATTTGCCCATTCAAATGGATCTATGAAGAAAAGTGCTCACCTTGTTATGGGCAACAACTTTGAGAGCAAAAGTTGCCAAATATAGGGAATTCATGACAAAGCTAAGCTGATTACGGGATTCTTCTAAAAAATCCTCTAAACCATCGTACCAGAGTCTCTTAACATCTGACCACACCATTCCTGCAGGAGAAATAGAAAACCCAGAAAAGTGAAGTCATTGTACTGAACAAATACTCTTTTACACACGATCACCATGTATTTTACAGTAAATTTTTTACAAAATGGGTAAAAAGATGGAGCAAAAGATGCTACAGTTGATGTCATTTACATGCACAAGAACTTTATTTTCCTGTGGAAGACACTTGTATGATTTAGGCTCAATAACTTATTTAAAAAAATTACTGTATTCCTGATTCCGAAAGTTAATCTAGAAGAATACAAAACTGGCTACTATCTACATGTTAGAAATTCTGCTGTGGCCATTCTGACATTGATTTTTAGAAAGCATTTTAATGGAACTATGGAATATGATAATATATGCAAATCCTCATTACTTGGTTCTTTTTATTCCAGTTGATTTTGTAACACATTTTCTAAATATGTTATTTTTCAACCTACTGAGTATTTGTCAGCAATTAGTACATCATTACAAAATAAGCATTTAAGATATAAATGCAATTCCTATTTAAAAAAATCTATTAAGATTCAATAATGTGAAAAATAACCCAATTTTAATGATTACATTAGAGGTCATTTTTCAACCCTACTTGAAATCCACATTAGAATACTACACGAACAAAATAAAATGTTTACAGCCCTTAATTAAAATTACCAAGACTACCTAATGATACACTTCATCTACAGCAGATTTGATGGAACAAAAGAGTTCCTAAAATCAGATATTTAATCTCAAAGCAAAGGAGAAATCTGGTTTGTACTCAAAATTTGAAGTTTTCAAGTTTTCTTTTAAGACCTGCCTGTGTTTGTATGTGGGGTAGAGTGTTTACAAAATCTGAATTAACTACTCAACATTTTAAATATGAAGGAAGTGAAAGAACCATCATTACACAAAACCCCCACTCTAAAATACCAAATAAATTACCCAGAACTACTTAGATAAAAACTGTGTTGTTTTTTACTACATCATTGCTTGTTATGAGTCTGATCAAATAAAGGATACATATCTCATTACCTTAAGTAAGGTAAATTTTAATGTAAAAACAAATACATGCCATCCAACCAAAAACACAGTAAAAGGTTTTATGAATTTTCAACCATAAGCTCTTGAGAACTCAACAAAACTTATACCTGTGCTCCCTCTGCTGCATCAACCAGAACTGACATGCAGCCTTTCCAGTATAGTTATGATAATCAGTGACAATGACGCAGAGAAATGGAAAACCATACCTTGGGAAAATACTTCTTTCTGTGTTTTAAAACAAGCATGAGGTAAATGCACACCTTGAATTGATGAGACTAAGATGGAGAACATATGCATACATAAACACACACAACATGAATAGCGTGCTGGTTTCCTGAGGTGGTGGTACAAATCGTTACTGTGCAATCAACATCAGCAATTGCCATCCAATGCACTCAGATCATACCCACCAATGAGCCATATTATCAGAAGATAGTCTATTCTCTCAAGGGCTGGTCCCATTGTATTCTTCTTATTCTCATTGTAGACAAGGGAGTACAAATTAAGCAGTAACAGAAATGTGAAGTATGAAGCCCCATGAATAATAAACTTCATAAAAGGAGTGTGAATCATTCGGCCAACTCGAGATTTAGGAGCCAACAAGTAACACAGGGACAGAACTGGCCAGAAAATGCCAACCATCAGAACAGTCAGGATCTTCTTGCAGGTGTGCTTGCGCCGATAGCCGGCCATCTGCCCGAACCACACCGTGTTCAGGAACTGCTGGCAGTTTGACTGGGCAACAAACTGGGGGGGGGAAGAAACAAGACATCAGTCTCAGGGTTCTTAATAAACATTACTAACTTACATTATTAAAATTAATTTTCAGACTGTGTAGTTCCCAATTAACAGGTGAGAATATCAACTTGAAGTAATTATCTCATAGACCAAAAGCACTATGGAACCACTACGAATATAAATATCCATTATTTTATTTTTCCTTCTAGAGTCAGCAACTAAACATACATTTTACACACCAGACTTTAATGGTTTTTAGGTTAAGAATTAGTTTTGATTTCTAATTATTTAGAAATTCAGCAGATAAATAACATCACATCTCAGACAGCTTCACTGTCTGTTATTATAAAACTGAAGAATAAATTATCTGAAGAATAAGATATTGCTTTGTTAAATACTATCCACAATGTAAAACACAACACACTGTAAGATGAGGACTAAAGTGGCCAAGCCCTTTTATATATATGAGTTTGAAAATCATTATAGTTCTATTCAGCAGGGTTAAGTTTACATTAAAGTAGGTTATATGTATCAAGCCCTAAAGAGAAGGCAATTCTGTCCTGAAGGTTATGTATATTATGCAAGCGTAGATTCAGGTTTCAGGTGCTTATCTACATGTAGTTACAAAAAAATATATTTCACTAGACAATGAGTTGTCTTTTAACTAAAAAAGTATCAACAGAACCTTGGTGTTATCATTGCATTTCATAAAGCATCACAAAAACTGTCTCTATGGTAAACTTGTCAGGAATAAAACACATTCTGCAGACTTTCCTCATACCACACAAAAAAGTTGTTATTTTCCAAGCACTGTGGTAAAAACAAGCTGAAAACCAGAAGAACATCTGAAAGACTCCAGTGTGCTTTCTGAATGCAAACCAGAAATGAGTAATGCTGCTTCTGGGGCATTCTGTAACTATGGCTTGTGCCTTTTAAATGCCTTGTGTTTCAACAGTTTCACAAACAGTTTAAGCCTAGACACATAAAGCAGACAGGATTATAACTCCTTCTGCAAATGCTGACTAAAAATGGATTTTGCATGGAAAGCAAACTTCCACTGTGTCCTCGGTCCTCGTACTAGAATCCCACAAATATCCACTTGCCTTCTAGCACAGAAAACCGGAGTTATAATTTGTCAAGGGACAAGGATGACAATAATCTACTGCATGAAATCAGTTGCACATTGATGGCATAAAAAGCACTGCTATTCTGGAACAGAGGCACTATTCAGTTACACCAGCACAGGTCCAAACTAATTACTGAACAGCACAGGCAAGGTCTGAGACAAAGCTGAACAGTCAATGACTAGTCAGAAGATGATAAATCATGTTTGGCACCAAGGATCCATGCCTCCCTAGGCAAGGATTTAATGAGGATCTGAACAAATAATTACCACTACCAGAGCTGTTCATAAAAAAGCAGTAGTCTATACTCCAATACAGAAAATACTGCATTCTTCTCCACAGTGAACACTGAAGAAAGTATGTTGCAGCATCACTTCCCTGTTTCCCATGCTGCTGCTCTGTGTATTGCCATCTCTTCTGTAACCCCTGTAAATTTATTTCCACTTCTACGTCTAGAGGCCCAACAACAAAATAACTTACTTACTAGAAAAAGATGATATGGAAAGGCAATCAAATTACTATAAAGACAAACCTCTTTTTGATTATACTTGATTGCAAGTTTTAAGCGGCTTAAATTCATCCTCTCCTCCAACAGCCCTCGCTTGTCTACATGTTCATCACTGGATGTGTGATTCAGAATCACTTCTAGCTCCCGGGAGTTCCGTGCTTGTGCAAGCAAATCTTTAGCAAAGGTTTTGCACTGTTGAGCCAGCTCCTCATAATCATTTCTGAAAGACACAGAAGCTGAACTTACTATTACACTGTTCTTGTATTTTCCATTAAATCGTTAACTACCCATTTTTGCTTGGGATTCTGTGTTATATTAAGACAAATTAAAAGAGACCACTGCAAAAGTCGTATCTCAAGGTCCAGGCATTCCTACGACAACTCTGATTAGTTTTCACCATGTAACATGACAATTACACTTCAGTTCAGTTTGCAAGACCACAAGAGAAAAAGTGACAGACTTAAGAGTATACAAATTCTTATCTGAGGAGTTCTATATGCAGAGTGAAAGCTTAGAATTGTTTCCAGAAGATAAGAAAGTATGGCAGTCACAAAACATGGCACTGCGAAGTAATCACTTGACAGGAAGTTGTTTGGGTTTTGCTTTATTCCTGACATCTGAAAATTAAGGTCTATTCACTGAACACTATGTATTAATATAATAAACACAAGAAAATAAACCACATGATTTCCTTGTCTCACTTTGCACACAATCCATTTTAGTGCCAAGTTTTATCACAAAAATGCAACAATTGAGCTCTTACTAAGACAAGCAGCTAAAATACAGAAAATTCGCATGTTGTTTAGCAAAGTACAATTTTATCTCATATAAACATTTACTTTCACATTCTTGGAAAGCTTCTGTGCTGGTAAATTACAAAACAGTAGAAATCTGCATAGTTCAAACATAAAATTATACTGAGCATTTGTTCACTAAACATGACATCTACATACATGTGCATATTTCATATACATACACACACACACATATATATACATACACACACACACGCACTGTTCAAATTCTTATAAGCGGCAAAATTAAGAAAAAACACCCAAAACAACTCTCAACATGAGTCAGGTCAGTATAAACAAGTTGTAGCATATTTCTACCCTGATACAAGAAAAAAAAAAGCAGAGTACTGATGAGATACTGATATGATTAACAGGTGTGTGATTTTCAAATAAGTCAGCATTTAGGATAATTTCTGTTTATTTTTTCAGAGCAGAGCTGAAATTTGAACTGTTGGTGCGACTATACTCATTGAGCTGTCTACACCTAAAAGAATTTAAAGTAAGCAAACTCTCAAAATGACTACTAATGAGGCAGAAATTACATTACGTAACTTGTTATTATGTCTAATTATCAGTTTAAACACTCCAATTACAAAAAATTAGAATAAAGGTTTTCTAATACGTACACATTTTTGTACAGGCAATTTTATAGAAGTATTAAAATTGGTTTGTATTTTCAATTCCTACCTGAATTCAACCTCAACAAGGCTTAATTCTTTCAAGTCTGCACTAAGTTCAAAAGCTCGTAGGATTGGATCCTCCTCTGTCAACATGATTAAAGCAGGACTGGCCAAACAGCGATAAATGTCAAGACGAAACCTGTGAAAAAAGAACAGCAAGAAAAATGAAACTGTTTCATTTCATTAGCAATTTCAAATCAGAATCTATTCCAAAGGTTTGCATAAGTAGCTGAAAAACAAAAGAGTCTGGTCTCTTAAAATCAGATGCTACAAGTATTAAATATGGTATGTGGTGCAAGATACAATTTCATGACATATTTAGAATCCCTAAGTATCAAAAATTGGCCAAACTGGTTTCCTCTTCTTTTCCTCACTACTTCCACTATGATCAGCAGAGGGCCATCAGTCAAGGTAAGAGCAATTGTAAAATTCTGACAGGTACACGGTAGCTCTTATGGTTCTTCAAGTGAAAATAAGAGAAGGAACTAGAGCATTTTGGGTAATCTTCTATTTTAACCAACTAAATTAAAATCAGTAAGGAGCTTTACTGTGCAATACAGGAAAAAAATCAGGGAATGCATTTGAAGGGATGTTCTCCTCTTGCAAGTTGAGGAACTCATGAACACTGAAACAAAGGATGTTCTCTGCTCTAGTTTAAACTAAGAGCTGCCATCTCAAATGTTTCTATTGTTTGTCTGCTTGGGATACCCTGACATCTTTTCTCATACTGAAGATAATGGCATAGGGTATAGGATGGATACCAGAATGTGGTCTGTAGTAGCCAAATACCAGTAACAATTATCCTTTCACTTCTCTTATTGTTTAGTATTTTGAATACATACTGGAGTAATTATGCAATAATTGTGTATTGTAATTGCAGTACACTTATGATCTTTGAGCTCTGTGATTTTTTCATCCCAACTCTCACATACTAAATTTTATTCAACCCTCAAACATGCTGTCAAGTTAACCAGGCGAAATATTTACCAGACTGGTAAATCCATCTCCTCATCTGAACCTTTATTAAAAAGCTTGTCTTTAGTTTGCATTCATCAACCCATAAGCACTTTTAGAAACAGAATTTAGAAACTTTTAGATACAGAATTATCCACCTCTTCATTCTGGTTCAAAAGCCCCCAAGTATTAACTGAGAAAAATTTTATTTGCATAATCCCTATGCTTCCAAGCCAAAGGTAGCTAGAATGTTTGAGACGCAACTGGTAGCAAGGAAAGGCATGTAGCTTAATATGCACAGTGACTAAGAGTATAAAACCAAAATGGAAAAAAAAGCCACAGCTTCCCACCAGCCTTTTCCCATCCCCAAGAACTACCATGGCTCACATACGGTCTACAATGTATTAAAGGAATCTACTCATAAACTTCACCTTAAAAACAAAAAGGAAACACTGAATCTGACCCCAAGTAATACCATAGAATTAAGAACCTCTTTATTATGGTCTCTGACTGCTAAGTCTTACCTGGAATGTCGTAAACTGTCCTTTTTGTTCTTTGCAGTACACAGTGTGCACTCACAGCCCACAGCGTGGGGTTTGGGTAAGGATATATCCTGCTTCAGCAGCATGGTGAGAATTTCATAGTTGTTACGATGAGCAGCTAAAATGACGGGTGCCACATCCATGGTCGTTGAGTACTCCGGGTTCTGAATGCGTTCCATTAATTTCTGGAATAAAACATAGGAAGTGTCTACATTTATTACCTACAGTTCTACTACAGTGTTTACATGTATAGTTTTTTTGACTGTTTAACAATGAATCTGTTCTTCAAAATACTTTCCAATGTTTCATAATACAAAAAGAAGGAAAAATTTGCACAAACATTCAAATACCTCTCAGATAAATAATGAAAAACAGACACAAATGTTTCTGATTTAACTGAAAATCTGACTTTCAGTGCCTATCTTCTCCAATACACATGTGTGATATTAAAAACAGTTCTTTTGCTGTAGTTTGAGGAAAAAATTATTGTATATACTAAGTGCAGAAAAAAATACCTTGAATGTGCCATACTTTGTTACATAACACCTTGTTCCTTCCCTTCCTCCCCCTCTAGCTGTGTACTTTTAAAAGTTCTGTGACAATTGACCATTGCCAAGATAAATTTCAAATGATTAATTTCAAGGTGAAGATTTGATGTTTATAGATTTGCCTGAAAAATCTATGAAGCTTCAATACGTGAATAAACCCTTTCTAGGTCAAGGCGGCTAACCATTCTGTGAATAGGCTACAAGAAAAGATTTATAATCACTATTTTCATTCTCTTGCAAACTAGGCATCTGTCAGCATTTGGCAGGTATGAAGCCGCTGTATTCCTTAGGCAATAAAGCAAAATAATGTATTCCATCTTTCAAGGCAAAACAGGCTACAAAAATAATCCTTAGTGTCCAGATTCTATCACCTTAGAGATGCAGAACTTAAGAACATTGTTTTAAATACTACAGCTACCCAGAATGCCCATTCCCCAACCAAAAATCAAGGGTTAACAACACTCAACCACAATGGTTGGTCTGGAGGATCTTTTTGGTCGGTGATTAAGTAGAATGTCAACAGCTCCCACCACTTCCGAGTCAATAGCCACCAACAGTGCATCTGATGACTAAGGAAAGAAAACAAATCATATGTGAAAACAGCAGTAACTTAAACAGCATTACGAGTCAAACTCAAGCCAAACTGCATGTTTTAATATATTATTTTAAATTTATATTTCAAGTACTAAAACAATATCCTGTATTATCACCATGCATATGATCAGGATGCAAATGCAAGCTCTCATTTCAGGAGTTCAGAGAGCATCACTGACAACTTGTTTCACTGCACAAACAGCTAAAGAACCAATTGCAGAAATTGCTTTCCAGCAGAGATTATGCAGAGTACTTGCTAAAATCATGTTCTAAGGGACAGTTTACCATGTTATTAAAAATGTTAAAAGCAAGTGTCTGTGTAGCACAGCTCAGGCATATGGGCTACTTTAGTCCCGCATTCATAGTTCTTGGTACAGCTAAGAAAATAAGCTTTTCCTTGACTGGTAACTACTTGTGCTACTTTTCCTAAGCTGAGCTAAGCAGCTTTTTATTTTTCCTACATTTGATATTATTCCTTTTAATTCACTTCCAAAATTTCAAATTTTAACTTTAAAAAATAAAAGAAAGACACAGCTTTTACTATTGCCACAGATCCAGGGAGGGGAAAACTTGTTGTTTTATTCATGCCCAGTATCGAGCAATGTAACAAAAGATGCTACTTCTCCCTGTGTTACATACTTAAGCCATCATACCTTCCACTCTCCCAGCAGCAGCAAAGATCTACATACAGTTAAGGAAGTATTCCTGGCAGGAAATTGCCCTGCCACCAAGCACAGATCAATTTTAACAAGAAATAGTGCAAAAATGCATGTTTGTCTTAACTTCAAATCAGCTAACATATAGTGCATTTTTCTGTGTTACCATTTAAAAACTTAACAGCCACAGGGATCTCTGCATTTTACGCTTTTTAATATGATGCACTTTGACAATATACTGTTTATTTTGCTTACAGATAATTGTGCATTTTATCTGCAGCAGGAATACCATAAAATTCAGACTTGTTCGTATAATTGAAAATGTTATTTACACATTTATATATACTTACAGAAAAGTAAATTTTTGAAAAAAAAAACCACTTTCACCGTTATTAAATGAAAAAAGAACTGAACTGCCTATAAAGGCAGATTGTATTCCCTTCCAAATTCTAACCAGTTAAAGAGAAGATATATCAATACACTGAAAATTTACAATAACATGTGTTGTATACCTGGCAGCCATAATCCAAAAGGAGCTGTAGTATGTCCAGGTTTTCATTTTCAATGGTTATGGTAACAGCATTTCGTCCAAGCACATCCACACAATTTATGTTCATTTCCCCTGAGCTGTTCTCCTCTAAGAGTTTCTTAACCATGTAATAGTCACCTGCACAAGGAACATACAGACATCACTTTGTATTATTATACAGCATGTGAACGTTTTAAGCACCAGCTACCACCAAAAAAGACAACATACCACAGCTGACAACAAGACATGGAGTGTTATCAGACAGGTGAGAAATCAAGGTAAATAAGTATTCCCTTGTCAGGGAGAAAATTAAAGATATATATCTTTTAGACATGTACTTTATCCACCCCTTGAGTTCCAGTCCTGAAAAAAACACACATACAAGAGGATGAGTAGTTTTCAAAACTGTCTCTAGGGTAACAAACTATTTTGCAACATAGAAGATCACGACCAAGACAGACCCTGGTGTAGAACACTTACAGAAGTGCATGTAGAATACTTCTACGTGCAGTAAAACACCAACAGAGCCTGCGAGACTACTGAACCAGTTGTTACACGGACAGTCGTGTTTCCTACATTTTTTGTCATGCAGCATTTGAGGTCCCTCAACCCCTGGTTGTAACTTAGGGGAGAAAGCTGTGGCTGGGCATGGCAACACCGCGGGCTGCGGTCGGCAAGATTTAGGATCACACCTCTACTCAAGGGTAACTAAACACAGCCATAAAGGAGGAAGCGTATTTTAAAAAAGGGAAAATCTCTTCCCATCCGCAGCCACAGGTGCAAATGGCAGCATGGCAGTCAGGCGTATTGTGGGGCTATGTGGGTAAGCCCGGGTGTCACAGCACCCTGCACTCCGGCTCTCCCAGCAGCGAAGGCAGCAGACCCCCCCCGAGCCCCCGCGGCGCGGACCGCGCTCCCNGGGGCGCTGCCCGCGGGCGGGACGAGCGCAGCAGGGGCTGCGGCCGCGGAACCGCCGCTGTTCCTCGGCCCTCCCCGCTGTCCTTCGGCCCACCCCGCTGTTCCTCGGCCCTCCCCGGTGTCCTTCGGCCCTCCCCGCTGCCCCCCCGGCCCTCAGGGGAGCGGGGCCCGCCGGCCGTGCCTGCGAAGGAAGGCACCGTGAGGCACACACACCGCAGCCTCCTGCTGATGGATCTCGGGACTGCCTTTTCCCCTAGAGCATCACAGCGTGAGTCAGGTTGGAAAAGACCTCTGAAATGAGCGGGTCCAGCTTGGGACCCAACACCGCCATGTGAACCGGACAGCGGCACTGGGCGCCTCCCTGCGCAGCGCCTGTCCGATCACCCTTTCTTTGTGTGCAAAAATCCGTCATGTCCAACCTAAACACCTCCTCCCTGGGGCAGCTTGAGGCCATGTCCTCTGCCCTGTTCCCTGGGAGAAGAGGCCGACACCGCTTTCCTCCTTTCAGGGAGCTGTGGAGAGCGAGGTGGTCACCCCAGAGTTCCTCCAGGCTAAACACCCCCAGCTCCCTCAGCTTCACCCCGTATCACTTGTGCTCCAGACCCTTCACCAACTTCAGTGCCCTTCTCTGGACTCACTCCAGCGCCTCAGTGCCCTTCCTGAGTCTCTTTCATTCCAGCTTCTTCAGTAACTGCAGCCCTNGAGCCGGGCCGTACCTTTGTCGCAGGCCAGCAGGAAAAGCTTCTCGTCCAGCGTGGTCTCCTCCTTCACCTGCCGCACGTCCTTCAGCGCCAGCAGCTTGTTGGGCGAGGCCGAGGCGGACGGGTCGGCGCTCTGGTACAGCGCGGCCATGGCTCCGCCAGGCCCATGCGGGCGGGCCCGCTGCCCGCGGNGCCCTTCTCTGGACTCACTCCAGCGCCTCAGTGCCCTTCCTGAGTCTCTTTCATTCCAGCTTCTTCAGTAACTGCAGCCCTGCTCACCCCCACATATTATGGTTGCCCATGAAAGCCCGTTTCAATTTGATCAAAGCAAGTTTAAAATAATTCTGGACATACAATAATGAGCCATCTAATTGTAGCAATTTTTTTCCCCAACAGGAAATACTGACCCTTACAGAGTAAGTTACCAAGTGCCTGGGCAGGTAAATACAGGACTTGAGGATTATATATCTTAAGAAAAAAATAATTTATTCTTGCAGTATAGAGATTAAGTAACTCTCCCTTTAGCCTATCTTGAATGAGGACTTGGACTGATTTGGCTCCAGGAACAGGGCAAAGAACTCAAACTCTCTACAGAATTCTGTTATCATCAGGATCTGGGAATAGAAACCAAGTAACTAACAAATCTTGTCCAAACAATCCAAACCAATAAACAAAGACAAATGGATCCAAATCCAAGCACTTAATTGTCTCAATTACCACTTATCCCGTTATATAATAGAAACTGAATGGACGCACCTCTTACTGTTGATACTTTGTGTGCAAGATACTGAAGATGTAAAACAATATAACTCTTCATTCATCATGATCCTTCAGGTCTGCCACACTTAGGACTGGTTTCAGGAGCTGAAAGTAGCAGCTTCATACTTTAAAAAAAAAACTCTGTTATTTTAATTTAGTTTTCTTATTGTTTGGCTTCTGGTAACAACTTCATAAACTGTCCAGCTCCAGCAAGTGAAAATTTACAGCTGCAGAGGAAGGAGTACAAACATTTAGTTTAAAATTACTAAGAAAATAATTATGGACTTCATCTCATCCAGACAATGCACCAGTCTACACAAAACCTCTGCACCCATGATCCACAATTTAGGAAAATCAAGGGAGTGATCCATAAGGAAATGCAATACAGTAACATGAAACCCCAAACTGGACTAGCCAGCTCTTTATTGTTTTCTTGATACAATATTTTATGAAAAATTAAAAAAACCCAACGAAGAGATGTTTAGTCCAACTGCAAAACTTAATGCATATGCAGACCTAATGATGACATTTCTGCCTTCTATTGCTGTTTTTTTCATAGTACACAGACTGTAAGAGTTCCTGCTCAATAACAGAACAAAACTACTACATATATTTAAAGATTATTCCAACAAAAAAAGTTTCATCAGCGTAATCAGTATTCATCAGTTTCCAGACATTATCACAGGCCTTCACTTGCTCTCACTGAAGTCAATGACAACACTCTCCAGGAGTTAAGCTCTCCAAGAATAAGGCATAGATGATAACTTCTGTGCAGTTTGGAGTAATACAACAGGATTGGAATGCACCTTGAAACTTGTATGACTACATGTAAGTAACACCCACAAAAATCAAACAATGCTTTGCAATTCATCTTGAAATAACATATGTAAAATGATGCAGATTCTCACAATTCTATGGAAACTAATACAAATGAAGCTTGATTAATATGGTGGGTTTTTTCCAAGCAATACAAATCTAGGATGTTAATTTGGTAATGAACACGTTCTGAAAACAGTATTAGCCATAAATAATCCATGTGTTATGAAATGGAATAAAATTAATTAATATAAACACATTATTAAAAGGTAATTGATGAGTATATTTGTGCATACAATTTTTCTCATACTAAGCTTCAGAACTCTGTAAACTGTGAGGCATTCATCGTGTTTAACATGGCAGAAAGTTATATTACATGTCTTCCTTATTTTATTTTGTTCAGTCCTCTTCCCATCAAACATGCAAACACTGTCATCACCATTTTTGGCTTCACTTCAACCAGATCATCTGGGAGAGCATAAATACGAGCACCGATTTTTCGAGCAACTGAAATGGCATACCTTGAAAACAAGAGAAAACAAATACTGTCATTTTTCTGGCATCTACGCATGTGTCATGGTTCACAACAACAAAACTAGATTTTAATAGCAGGATACACTTGTTCAGTCAGTACTTATGATCTACTAGAAAATGGACATTATTATAAAGAAAGAATCTATTAGCCATTCTGCTGGCAGATGCTTTGCTAATGGTTATCAAAGCATTTATTTTTGTCAAAACCAATATGGGCTATGGCAGGCTATTCAGAAACCAGTTGCAGTGCAGTGGTGGGAGGTCATGTGAGCTGTGAAGGTGAGTTCATATTTTAGATCCGCTTGAAAAATAACTCAGTAATATTAAATTTATTATATATTCTATTTGAAACAAATCAATTAATATTAGTGTAATCTTTCCTTGTTAACAAATCAGTAAATCATTAATTACACCATGAATTCACGTATTTCCTGCACTTCAGAAAAATACAAAGCATTCATTTAAAACTTACTTGGCATTATTCAATTTGTCTTGGTAAGAAAGGTCTTCTCTCTTGACCATTTCTGGACGAACTGCTTTTGGTGCAATGGCATCTATTAAATCTAGGACAGGTAAACTAGTGCTAATTGATTTGTCCTATAAGAAAAACATGCACAAGATTAGTTTAAGGAATTTGCTTTAATTATTCCATCTTCACAATGTAAAAAACCCTACAGCGCATCTTGCATACATACTGAAAGACAGAAGCCTGTTTTGTTCATAGTGTGAAGGTTTTCCTCACCCCTTATGAGATTTAATGTCTTTTTCTGCAATCAGAATTAAAAGGTTCACTGTGCTGATATGATTATTACACCAATGGTTTAAATTTATTTGATGAAACTTCTCCCCTTCCCTAAAGAAAGAGGATTTTGATAGACATTCAAGGACCAGAATTATCTGTTAAACACCAGTTGAATGACCTTAAAAACACAAGCAATGGCCCCCAAAAAACACAGGCATACCAAAAGCAAAATTTGGGATGGATTCTCTTCAGACTTTTTTAATACCAACATTATTACAATTTATGTAGAAATAAGAGAAGCAGCAATCGCTCTTAAGAAAATTAAGACTTAAGCTACCTCCTAGAATGAAAATGGAATATTTTGTCCTACAAAATTATATTACCTTTTGCCTAATAATGCTTACCTAATTCAAGTGAGCTCTCAAATATGTACCTTGCTGTTGTGAATCAAGACATAACTGCTGCAGATTATGCAAGGAACCCATATAAGAATGTTACATTAGCGTGCAAGTGCAATTATTAATGTGCCATTTCTAAAGAGATTCACGCAGCCTGGCACACCCACGGCGTCTTTGGTGTTTAACACTCCACTGATGTGGAAGGAAAGCTTCCTTTATCGATTTGTTCCCATTTGCTGAAAGGGACAGCTCCCGGCTGACCCGGGACAGCGGCAAGGAAGACACAAGATGTCGCTGGTGACCTGGGGCTCCCTCTCCTGACTCTGTCACACCGAGAACATCTTTCTAACCGGCTGTCAGTAAAAGTGCTGATCCGGCCCCAGGATTTCCAAAATTGCTCTTCATGCTTGTACAAGCATGAGCGCGCCTATATCTAAAACCCTGGAAGATATACGACATGCCACGCACAAACATTGGTAACTTCAGACAGAAGCCCTTCTGAAAGTTTAAACTCCTTTTTCTTTTTTTTGTTGTTGGGGTTTTTGCTTTGTATCTTACTGAAGCTATTAAAATTTCTTTTTCTTATTAATAGATTTACAAAATACTTTTGAAGATTCAAAACAGAAGTATTTCCTTAAGCAATTACACCAGCTGATGGGAGAGCCACTGTTAAAGCCAAATTGTTAATGTATCAGGTTAAAAACCCCAGCTCTGACTGTATATGGGAAGAAAAGTAAATAAATTTGATTACCTTGAAACTTGTAATTGAAGTTTTCTTCTCTGCTTTTGCAAGTGTCTGATTCACCCACTTAATAATAATTTCATCATTTACTTTTTCCCCCTCTCCAAGGTCTGACAGTACATTCAAAGTATACCTTCAATAAAGAAAACAAGAGCCCAGGTTAAAATGGATGGTAGAACTCAACTCTTCCAACAGTACAAAGCTACAAGCAAAAGGAAAATACTGCTTCATCACAGTAACAATGCCAAGTACCTCTCTTCATAAGGTACTGACCTTATAAACTATTTAACATTTTAAGTCACTTTTTCAGTGGTTGCAAGAAAAAAATAGTATCCCAAACCTCGTAATATTGACTGTAACACCTTCATGTGTTTAACTCAGCACATCATAATTAATTTTACTTTGTAGGTTTAAAATGGCTCCCTACCATCCTAGTCACCTTGAAAACTGAATCACAGCAGTCTGAGGAAAAAAACCAAACACTAAGTGTTTTGTGATACGTCTAAGAAAGTTACCTTGTGGAAAACATTTGCAATAAAAAGCTCTTTATTGAAACCACTTTATAATTTTTTTCTGGTTCAGTACACTAGCAAGATTTTCATTTTATGAGTTATGTTACTATAGCTGTGATGACCTACAATTTTTCTTACCCTTTCAGCTTCTATATTAGCTCTTCCATATTATTACCTGGGTTTTACAAATATTTAAATTACTCTCTATTTAGAGATACATGGAATTCACATGAAATGAGTTCTTTGTATTTACTATAGGATTTATAATTTTAATCCCAGTTTCTAGTTTATTAATGGTTTAATTGTTGCTGTAACTTATTTCAATCACTGCACAGTATGTAACATTACAAAACATAAAAAAGTCTGTCTTTGAGAAGAGGGATATTTAGAGATTGCCCTCTAAAATACCTTTTGAGTGAACTGACCACTGACCTTAAATTGCTTTGATATACAGACACATATACACATGCACAGACACACATATACACATCTATCATATACTGTGCCTGACTTACCTTCTCATCAGCTGCCATACCAGAGCCAAAGTCAGAGTTGGATTACCCTCATTTAGATCATGTCCAGCAATACCAACCAGTGAGAATTTGGCTTTTGTCTTCCCAAGTTCTACTGCATAATTGCAATTCTCAATCTAAAAATAAATTTTGTGTGCAAATAATGAAAACACCTTAAGATTTTTGCAATACAGATTTATAATCCATGTGTATTTTTAATTACTTTGGCTTACTGTTACCTATGGTGAGATTTGAAGCTAGAGAAAGATTTCTAGTCTATCTACACTGGGATTAAAATAACAGGTTTTCTTACTATAAATGCAAGTACGCGAAACTCAAATGATAATATTTTTTCAAAATTTGAAAGAATCAAGTTCACTTTCACTAAGGCAGTGAACTAAAATACACTTTTATCAAAACTATGCTTGAAAAAATATTGAAACATGTTCTTAAACAGGCATTAATTTTCATCCTCTACAAAACCAACTGAAAACTTGGATTCTGCAAGTCTTGCACAAATCCCGTGGGCAGCTGTGAGGAAACACCTCACAGTGTAAGAGCAGCAGGCAATAATAGCTGTGTCAGGCCTGAAACTTTCGCTTATATATCCAAAGTAACTTAAATAAATTAAATATTGCCAAAAGGTGTCCACATTCATAAGGTGATATATGCTATACCTACTATGTATTACTTGGGATAATACCTGGAAGACACTTTTCCCTTTTTTTCCTCCCCCGGGACTGTCTCAGTAGCACACAAATACAGACAACACAGACTACAGTCAGCACCATGGAGACAGTGAAGCTGGGCTGTGTTCTGCAGTGTCTACCCACCTTTTTCATATTCCCACCGAGTAAGGAATAAGGAGGTTTGTTGACATGGTTCCAGTCAACCGGTACACGGGTCATATCATACAGTTGGAAGATGATTAAAGCATCGCAAAGGTCACTAAACCAGAGTAAAACAATGCTTTTAAGCACAGAAGCACATATTGACAATGAAAATAAGATACTTGAGACTCCTCAAAGTTTGATTCAGTTGCTGAAAAATTCCAGACTTAAATAAAAAAATTGTGTCATTCTGTAGAGAAGCTGGCCTATATTCTATTGCTTGATTTCTGCAATTATATATATCAAATCTGCATTTAATTTCATTATCTGCACAAATCTTAGTGAAGTAAGCTCAGCCACTAGCTTTACCAACGTCAAATAATTGCTTTCATAGGGTGTGCATGGACAAAATAGCTGCTACAGAGTTCTGATTTACTAATCTACTTTTAGTTTCCTCAGGACTTTTCCAAGTGTTCAATACTGATGCTTTATCTGCATGTACAAATGTATTTTGCTAAAGAATAATCAAAACCAATGTACTTATTTTGTGGAAAAAGAATAGTAGGAAAAGTATTGCATTCCTGATAATCCCCTTGAGCTACTTACTAAATTAAATTCTCCACGTTAAGCTACCTACAGATCACTTTACGGAGGTCAGAAAACAGAAACAATGAAACCTAACAGCAAATACACATGCAAGCAGATGCTCCCAGTTGCTCTCTATCTCATCTTTTATTGACAGGATTTGAATCAACTGCTGGCACAATTTGAAAGTGCCCACAAGCGTCTAAAAAGCACCTTATAAAGCCCTTCATTTGAGGGAATAGCACACTGCATAGCTTCTTACACTCTACTGAGGAAAAAAATCATGCATCATAAAACACAATTATCTCAACTTATAAAAAAATGTAATTCAAAGTACAAGTGAGTGAGGGGACAACATAAAAACCTTCTTAGGTTTTCTAGTATTTCTAGATAATGACTAGAATATTTGAATACTACACTGTTTCATGTGGTTCTACAGACCAGTTTTGAAGTTCCTACTGCACTGTCTGGAAACCTGGAAATCACTGTTCTAGTAGAAATACAACTTCCCTCTCTTTTTGCTTTCTTCCTTGCTCTGTCATCCAAGGGAAGTCAAATCATTGTTTGAAAAAACCCTTACCTGTATAAATGATTCACATACGGGCTTACACCCAGGGAATTCATCCAGTTTCTGAAAGTCCTTTCTTCCTTACTTTCTCCTATGGTGACAAATATAATTCTATATAAATTATTGGAGAAAACACTTGAATAAGCACTATTTAGAAGGCTCTCATACTCCTCACACCCCCCTCCCTCCCCAAAATGAGTTCATAATTTCCCTAATAGTTTCTCTACTGGGCAATACTCAAGGCAATCCTATCCAATTCAGACTCACTCAGCTCTGGGTACAGGGACAGAAGCACTATGAGGGAGTACTATTAGGACTACATTTTTCTGAGTAAATACAATTTGATAAAATGACTTATTTTGTTGTATTTTATATAATTAATATAGCATGGAGAAAATAGTGACGATTAATAATAACTTCCTAAAACTGAGTGGAAATTGCATTCAACAGTATGGTTAAATCTATTTGAAATGGCATCTTTTTATAAAAGTCAATGCTAACACAATTATTGCAATTGCTTCAAGCTCCAGACACTACAGCTCGACTATTCACCCAGAAGTTACCAGTGTTAATTTGTGAAGGGCCTCCCAAAAGCAACAGACTTCACTTTTTAAGTTTTTAGCACTGGACACTTAGCAAGGCAGTGTTGTATTGGTTACATTTGTGAAGCTGCCAGCTTTCCTCACAGTTTTAACCAGCAATTCTGCTTATGAGATCTGCAGAACGTTAGTTAGGAAGTAAAACCCAATGTTCACTTTCCTGACTTAAATTGCTTTTATCTATTGCCACCATGAATCCTAGACCAACTCTCTTCCTCTGTAAAGTTACAGCTTGCAATAATACATTAACTTTCTGCGTACAACACTACCTAAATTTTAACACTGTATTTGTGGCCAACTGCCTGTGAATCCATGCTGGACCAGCTGTTTTCCCTTACATCAAAGAAGAGCATTTAAGAAAATATTTTGCCTGGATATAAGCTTGGAATAACCTCATTGCTTTGTTCCCACAGTTAAGAAAACAGAGGACATTGAAAAGGGAGAAAACCTCCACAAACAATGAACAGATTTCTGTGGACTGAAGCACAAATACCTAAGTAAGATTTTTTCTTTGCTGTTCTCATTTGCTCCTTAGAGGGTAATGATACCAACTTTGCCTGCTGAGGTTTATATAGCATGGAAACTGTCTCATTTAGTACTGCACTTCCAGGCTGACTAGAGAATAATGAATGTTTTTGCAAAATGAAGCTCCTGTGTAAACATTCAGAAAGAAAACCTCTTTATTTTTCCATGCATACACCTATTTCATAAAATTGATCTTTAGACAGAGGTTACAATTTTAATCTAGGTCTCTTACCCTTTTATACCAAAAGCTCTGGATTTCAGAAAATTCAGCTGTAGTTTACAATTTCTAACACAATAAATGTTATTTAAAAAGTTTCAGCCAGCTTACCAGTTACTCTCTTGTAATTATGAAATAGATTATATTCATCTGATTGAAACATTTTCTAAATTATGAGTTTTTTCATATGTAATTTGAACTAGTGTTTGTTTCAAATATTTACTTGTAAAAATAACCAAAGAGTTACTGATGAATATATGCCGACACTAGGAAAAATACTGTTCTGCAAGGTCATCAGACAGTCAGCTTTGTTTCACAGATTTCTTCCCACATTAAAATTTAAAAGAAGAATGACATTTTGTGACTTTTTTAAAAGTATCAGTTTTCCATTAAAAAAAACCACATTCACGACTCAAAAATTATATATCATTTAAGTCTATAAAGACGATCTTCAGAGATTATAGCATTTTGAAGCAAGTACCTTTTGGCTTTTTTTTTTAAAGTTTTTAAGGTTACTGAGCTTTGAGTTGATTCGCAGTACCTAAAGTACTGACTGCAAAGTGCTTTTAGGAACACTTGTCCATTGCAAGGGCAGTAACAAGGTTATTTAGTGAACTCTTACTAAACAGCATAGTTACAAAAACAGATACTCAGCCACTGCACTCAGACTGAGAATTTGAAAACACATGCTTAACATTGTCAGAATTTGACAGAATCCAAAGTAGCCAAGCAGGAGTGAGAGCATGCAGGTTGGGCTGGACCCTTTTGGATAGCAGGAATCCAGGAACTAAACCCAGCATACTATATTTAATATGCCACTCTAAACAAGTCCCTTTATCATGCAACACATAAGCGTTTGTAAGTTTTCCAGATGGCTGAGAACTGACCAATTTTTTCTCTCTATTCTTTTATTCAAAATATACCTGGTGATCCTATCAGGAGCATATCTTCTGCTGAGTGGTGCAGCAGATAGCCAAAATCATTGGAAAACTGCAGAAAGGGGGCAGAGCTACACAAAAGAGAGAGGAGCAAATTTGGTAGTATCCTTTATATTTATTGCCATCTCTTTCTTTGAGATCATTACACTGTGGAACTGAGTGGGGAGTAGCCATAGGGAGGGGGTCAAGAATACAAAGAGCTCCAAATACGCAAGAGTCTCTCTGGAAGACAACGGAGCTCAAGATGCAATTGCACCCTAAATTCAGGCAGCCTGAGTGGGAGTAATTAGCCCATGGTAACAGCCATGAAGACTGCAATAATATAAGCAACAGCAGAAGACATCTACACTGGAAGAAAAGTGGGTGGACACAAGTCCCTCATCTTCCTCCCCCCAAGAGCTCAGCTTTCTGTATGACTGCAACTCCAAGCTTCTGCTTTCCCCCCAAGCAAGAGGTTCCTCAGCACAGCAGCAACACACAAAGGTCGTGCATTAACTGAGATCAGGACTGTCCCCTCCACCCCCACACAAGCTAAGTGTTCATTTGGCTGTGTCAGTATTCCTGAGGATACGCTCTCCACAGACAAGTGCACATCACCAGACTTGTTCAATATCATCAGGGCAGATGTCAGTTTATGCACAGCATTCATTGTCTGAAATTGAAGAGAACTGCCACATCATACTCTTTGGGTGGAAGTGTCACTAAGAAAACGAAATTTATGCAGGAAAATGAAGACTTTCAGAAAGCTCTACTCACCCACACATGCCTACAGCTTTACATTTCAGTTCATGGAAAGCCCTTACTGGCTAAACCCACTGAAATAACTGTACGGCATTTGACTTACTGCAACTCTTGCCCCCATTTTATATGCATCAGACCTTGGGTTTTTTCCTTCTTTTACTTATGACGGCATATTAAAACAATAGAAACATATAAGAACGATGCAAAAAATCAAGCAGAAAAGGACAGAGATGATTAATCACTAGAGAAAAAAAAGAAAAATTGCAGAATAAACACTTTTATGGAGTACAGAAAAGTACTAAATACAGTACCTACATTAGGAGGGGTCAAATCTGCATTTCATGAAGCAAAACAGGAAAGCATTATAAATTATGAGTCAGATTTCAACAGACAATCTATGATGAAACTATAAAGAAATTAAAGTCATATTTTATATCACTACCTTGAGAACACAACAGTAAAAACACAGGATTTTATGGAAAAAAATAAAACATATTAACAGAAAAAAAACCAAAACATTAACAATATTGTCTTTTGGCTGAAATAACTATTTTGATGGTTTATATCTACATGACACCATGGGAGTTATTATTTGGGGGCAAAGAAGTGTCATCTACTTGCCTTTGATCAGATAACATTTCCATGATAACCCATCTCTAAAATATATACTACAAACAGTAAGTTAAATTTTGGCCATTATTTATGATTACAAAATTGTAGTCTAGCATTCAGGTGTAACTGATTTTTTTTTTTTAACTGTTTTAGCTGAGGCTTTGATTTCATCTAAATATTTCAGGAAAGTCCAGAAACTAGCTGAGCTGGTTTTTGCCATGCCAATGAAAACTTCCAAACTTGACCAAGTTTTCAGTATTTCAAATCACACCAGCAACTTTAGAACAGAGATGCTGAATTGAGCATATTCCAGCTCCACACAGCTCCTGTATAAATTTCCAAGAGCACACATTTCTAATAACATTGCGGCAGAGGAAGAGCAGACCTTTCCTTCAATCATTTGTCCTGGCCAGCAGGGACTGCAGTGACTGGGGATATCACAGCTGGAAAGGGAAGACTGTGCTCTGATACCTCTATCACAGCTGGCACACAGCTGGCACCCAGCAGAAGCGAGAAGAGCAGGAAGCTTGAAACAGAAGTGGTCTGAGGGATACAAGACTTGTGACATAGGGATGCAGCAGCACAGACAAATTATGAAAAAACAGGAGCAAAGGAAGATGGACTCACCTAGATGGAAAGGAAACCTGATAGGAACAGTAAGAGGAAGGCAGGAGAAGGCAGTGCAGAGGAATATGTGAACATTGCTGATGATTCTCCTGAGTGCGGCACCCCTGATTCTCACACTCCTTTGAGATCAGTGAACAACTGAAATACACTGGCAGGAGCCACTTCATTATCCTAGATAGCTGGTCCACAGCAAGGGCAATGGCCAAAGGCTGTTAGCAATTATCCCTTTATCTCTAGCATCAGAGATCTGAACTGTACAGTTAAAGACCAAACTCCCTGATACAATGGGATCTAGATAGGCTGTTGATGCAATAGATTAATATAGATTGCTGACACAGAAGACTTTTTTTTTAAAAAGTTTCCTGCCTTAAAAGGCAACAGCCTAATATACACACACATATATGTAAATGCAGCATGTGAAAAATACTTTTAAAGACTATTACAGTTGCAAAGTATGGCACTGCATATTATGAAAAACGAGAATTTGTACATCAGCCAAAATAAAAATAGTATGGGAAGAAGCACAGGGAACTGGAAGGAAGATAGGAGGATAGCTTTTCCTCCTGCAAATGAATGATAGAAGGTTATTCAGGAATAACCGTCTGGTCGGGCTTGCACGTGTGAACAATGTACACAGCAAGAGGCACTTCTACTAAGGCTTAAATTGATTGCTAGTGAGAAAACAGGCACCATCACACAGGAATCCTATATCACAACCTACAAGGAATACTTAAACAGAAATCACTAATGTTCTTATCTTCTGTATGCTTAGTAAGTTGAATACCTTCTAATAAATTGAGATCGTAAGATGAATTGTCAGGCTTGTGTAGGGCTGGGTATGTATTAAAGAGATTTGCAACAAAAGCCAAATTGAGTTTAGGGTTGCCTGCGACCACATCAGCTGGAGTTACAAACTGTCTGCAGCCCAATTTATCTGCCTGTTGGAGCATGTATTCAGCCCTCCTCAAGTCATTTTTATCCTAAAAAGAAAAACAAACAAACAATAATTTGCAGTAAGTACCAGCACATTTTCATTTTCCACTGAATCTTCAGGTAGGAAAATCTTTCAAAGACCCATATCAGTTCCTCCCTCATTCCTCAATGCCTGAGCTACTACCTCTTATAGACCATGACAATTCCTGTCTTCCTTCCACCTTCTTTCTGTCCTTCACTTCTGTGGCTGTCAACACAGCATTCCTCATGAACCCTAGAAACTGCAGCCAGAAGTGTAGTGATTATATTTCCATTTCCAGACTGTTGATTCCCATATTGTATATTCTGCTACACGTGCCAAAGGTTCACCATCCCTGCTTTAAACATATTCTCAACAATAGCAATTACACAAGATGCCCAAAATCCTCAGTAAGAGTTTGAATGCCTCAAACTGCTTTCCTTTTAATATTTTTGCCTCTGAATCATTGTAAGTTGACAACCTGTGTGTTTTCTTCATTGGTCTTTATTATTAGTATACTGGTTTGTAACTCATTACAGAACATGATCATATGAACTGTAGGAAATTATATTAAAAAACTACTACTCTTTCTCACTCCCCCAAAATTTCCAAAACAAGAGCAAAGAAAATAGAGCTGTCCTTTTATGAAGGAGTTTGAGAGAACTAAAGCCTGTAAGCAAACAATTTTGCATGTGGGGTTCATTATTATAATGAATAACAAGATTCTTCTTTAGATTCCGATTGATATATCAGGCATGCAGTGCAGCTTTGTGTCAAATGCATTCTCAGAATAATCCTTCCAATATAAATATTGCAGTTTAGACAAAAAGGTTTTCACATCCACATAGGCTGGTTTTAGACCCTCTGTCCCTTTACAACTTCAAGTCTGATGGATGCCGCACTTTCCTGCTGGTTACTGGAAGGGCTCACATATTTTTATCATTGTTTCTGAATGCTTTTTGGTTTGAGGAAGGATCACAAGGTTTGTGAAGTCTACTCTTTTTCCTTGTCTGAATTCCAGAAGAGGAGAACTGAGCAGGATGTTGCATTGTTTGTGTTGGATGACCCAGCTGGAAACAAACATACACTACTCCAAATAAAACACAGCTCCACACTTTAGACTGCAGGATGCACTATCCTGTTTCAGCAGCACTCCGCAACTTCTACAAGTTTTTGCCCATTTCAGCTTTTGGAACACTGAGCAATCTGACTGTTTGCACGCACTAGACAACAAAAGAGGACTCGGGCAGGCTCTTGGATACATACACAAAGGTCTCAGATAATTCCACTCTATTTTTTCACTTCTGGATACTTACATGAAATCCTGAAAAGTCAATTTTAATGGGCAGTTGATCAGGGTCATCTCCTTTGGGTGCAATCTGATTTAACAGATGGTAGTATGCTCTTGAATCCTAAAACAGTGCAATATTTAAAAAAAATTAAACAGCAGCAAGTATGTAGCCTTTCCTATCCATTTATTGCTCTAATAGTCCAATCCAAAAGCCACATAAGTCAAAAACACAGCACTCAAATTTCAGTGAATATGGATGAGATCATACAGCCATCTTACTATTTCACATAGAACTTAGCCAGATGACAGAGAATAGGAACATCTGATAATTATTCTGGACAATGCTAGTTAAATTTATTCTGCTGAATGTTAACTAGATTGCTGTAATTCAGACATTCAGGGCAAATTTATATAGGTTACCCAGGGAAAAAAAAAATTACATCTTATATTCAGTGTTGGTATTTTACTCCTTTACTGTTCTTTTCAAATGGACTTGTTTTATAAAAATTTCTCTTCCTTAGTCAATGAGGTAATGGAAATTAAAAAAGGAGAACAAGGTGGCTCTTTTAGGATAAATCTATAGTGACGAAACATGAATTTAATGCAGTTTTCAGTGTGCTTCTGGGGTCACTTCCACCACAGTAAGAAAAAAGGATAAAAATAAAACCCTACCAGTTACTTCTCTTAAACAGCATATAATATTTTTACCATAGTAGCAGTTTTCATATAAAACCCGAGTTAAAGGTTTGTTTTAAATAACAGGTGGCATTTGAAAAGACGTAACTAGTAATTAATTACATGGTTTTCTTCAATGAAAGGAGGTTTTACCAGCTTGGGGAACTGTCCTCCTTTGCTTTCAGTTTTAACAAGTTGCTGTTCTCTCTTCAACTGGGCTCCTGCAGTGCTCTGCATACCTTATGCAGAGTGACTGAAGAGAGAAGAATTATGCAGCTCTGCCACCTGCCCCAAGGAACCAGCCCTGTGTCAGTCGCTTGGCACACCAGCAAAGCAGTGGCTGGGAGTTATTAGTTAGCTAATAAGGTGGTGCAAATTGTCCTAAATAACTCTAATCGGCATCTTAGAACATTAGAACTTCCCTGAACATGAGCTTGTTGGAAATGTTTATTGTGCTGTGATAGTATGAGCAAATGAATAGGATGTGGGAGATCAAAAATAATATTTCAGCGTTGAAACGTGCAGGATGAACATACTGCTAGAAGACTACTATTTTATCTAAATTCTTCTGATCTGATTAATTTGTTTCTATGCATAGTGTGTTTTTTGATAGCATTATGTTCAATTATCAGAGCAAATACCTACATACCTTAATGTCTTGGCTGAAGTTACTGATTTTCTGCCACCCTGCATTGGCCAGATGGTAGTTCACCCAGCGTAGCAAGAGGTCTTCTGGGGAAAGCTTCATCAACTGATCTAGTTCTTCCCCATCATTCAGCAAGGCAATAAGAGCTAAAAGCAAGTTTGAAAGAAAGCTGAAATCATTGCTACTGTGGTCTCAGCTAATCCCAAATGGCTGGCACTGCTACACCTGGCATTGCTCTTACCTTCATTTCTGGAGATCTCAATATCAGCAAAAAGACCAACTTTAATGATCTGCCACAAGAGTCCTAACACCAAATGTGGCTTTCCTTCTTGCAAATCTTGTGATCCAATATTGACAACCGTACAGCCAATGGCAGATGCCGAGTTCAGAGCCAGGTTTAGGTTTTCCTATTTGGAATATCATTGTTTAACAAACTTATGAGGCTGTAATTCTTAGTAAATAAGTTCAAATTAAACTTTGGAAGAAATAATGCATTAGTTCAATAGTTCCCAGTGGAAAACTGCACTCTAGGGATTTTTTGTGAACTACCTTGTATCTCACCAAAATTTAGTGGAAAACATTATTGACAGTGTTTAGTATAGGCCCACCAGAAAAAAAAAAATTGTGGATCACCTTCTGCAGCTTGGATCACTGAGGAATACTCTAATCAAAATACTTCTTGTAATGCATAAGTATCAGCTGTGCAAATTAAGCAATACTGCTTAGAATATCAGGGGCCTGATACAGTGGGAAAAGGTGTTCCTATGGAATTCCACGCTGTGCAGGAGGCAACTGACATCCCTGTCATCCCATCTGGAATCTTACACAGGCTGACAGACTTACTCAAGCAAGTGTTAAACTGTAGTTGAATGGAGAGCATAAGAAAATCATGGCAATGCCAAACCCTGACACTGAAAGTAAAACTAATGACTGTCATAGATGAAACAGTCCAAGAAAAAATAGCTGGAAGCTCTCATCAATATTACTATTTTCTTGTGTCATATTTTAACTACCGACAGAGACAACATAAACACATGTAGCATCATCTTTGCTGACAAATCTTCTTTAAATAAGTAGAGATTACAAAAAGCACTTGGAGGATTTAGAACAGAGAATGGTTTAACTTTTCATATTTTAACATCACAGCCTGAAATGAAAAGTCTGCCAATTAACTGAGGTTTTTAATCAGCACTTTTTTTCTCATTGGGCTGGTAACTTATGGATCTACTTCCTTTTCTAGACCTATTTTCTTAAACCAAATCTAGAGTTGCAAAAACTGTTTCTCTCAAATTTTTTCATGATTCTATACACAATTAACAATTGAGCTTCTCATCTTCAGTACAAGCTGCTCTCTACTATGAAAATAAATCATCCTGCTGTACAGCCATGCAGACACTTTCTGCTTTGCTAAAATGCAACCTGACCATCTACTCAGAAGTCTAAAATTATTTTGTTCAGGTACTTAGTAAAGCAAAACAAAAACAGTGAATAGGGAAAGAACTATAGAAAGCATGAAAAATACATGTTTTCCTGTAAATCATGTAAGATACGGGAGAATTCAGCAGTTTATTAGAAAATACAATTTAATGATTTAAGATTTCTTTAAATTTTTTTTCTCCATCAGGAGAACTCTCATTAAATCAGAAAAATACTTCACTTTTTCATTTGTGTTAAGTTCCTATCCATGCAGTACTTACAGAAATAGTGAAAGGAGTGAGTTTTTTCTTATTAATAGCCCTTTCATCAATTGTATCTGGTTGTGAAAAGTTGATCATTTTGCTAAGGGAGAAAAGTCAAGAGTTTATTCAAACTTTCATTTCTCAGAAAAATATACTGTTTGATTATAAACTCCTAGCACTTTAAACTAGCTGAAAACACTTCTGATGAGATTAAAAAACCCCCAACAATTATCCTCTAAATCTCCTCTCCCTGTTAAATATTTGCACATTCATTTAGAACACCCCAGATAATATGTTGCTGTAAGAAACTCAAGCATTTGGCTTTTATAATTAATAGAACATGTTTGTATTATCAAAAAAAGGTCCTGAGAAGATTAAAACTGTAAACTAAAGTCAGATAAATGACCTCTACTGAAAATTTTTTTACTGTAATCAGTATATTTCTGCACTGCATTTCTACAGTGCCTTTTATCTACATGGGTCTCAAAGACTAATTCACATCAATACTAACATGCTAATCCCTTGTTACCATGGTGTATCAGTAAGCACTATTAATCTACTTTAACTAACTAGAAAGTTACAGCAGACTGAAGTTAAGGGACCTACTATATGCTCTCTGTTTTGCCATGGATTTAATTCAGATTTCTGTTCCTCCCATTCCATGATATAGTGACTAATTAGTAACTTCTGAAAATATTTTAAATAGCCAACTTTTCTAATTATTTCAGCTAATGAATATATGAACTGTGTAATTACCATCTCCTTTATAAACAGCCTGCACATATGTGATGTGCATAATTATGGGTCTGAAGTGGAAAACTACTTCTATAACATATACACAGAGTCACATAAAAAATTTGCTAAAAATCACATTTCTATGAGCAGAAAGATTTTCCCCATTCTACACACTGGTTGATATATTTAAGAGTGGAGTCTTGATGTTAAAGCCTGTCAGAAGTTTTCCAGTTCATGTCACTATGATCAGCGTTTAACCTTTGACATTAATTTCTCTTCTCTCTCATAGCCTTTGACTCACCAAAGAAGGATGCCATCTGCAAGGGATTTAAACAGACTGGCATCTGATGGGTTCATGGGTAAGAGGTGCTTACAGTCTGGGTCATCCTGTAGAGCTTTATTTATCCAATTAACAAAAGCAACTTTTTCTTCCTCTGAAAAGAAAGACAGCATGAACACAATAGATGATCATTTCCATGAACACATACCACTAAACATCATACTTGGGTGAAAAAGGTTCATCAGCAATAAAACCCCTTAGTTCCACAGGGGCCAGTTATTAAAAGAATCAGACCAGTGGGAAAGAATACAAAAATGGCAAGTACAGAATGATCTTTCTCCCACTGCATCCTCTAAATATCTGGTGATTTTCTGAAGAAGAACATAAAAATCGTAGGCATATCATATGGAAGGTATCCTCCTGGCTGACTTCAAATTCAGCATCTCAGCAATTACAAAGTAAAGAGGAAGATTTCTGATCTGAAAGATGCAACATCTCAACCTACGCACCTTGGAAACCAGGGTTTCATTCTGAGAGACTGGCAGCATTTTGAGACTGTCGCCTAGATTGCCAAGCTGTATTTAGCTTTGAGAAGTTTACCAAGTTTAATATCTCAGTTTTAAATTCTCTTTCATATTTAGTGCAGAATTTATTACCATGTATCTAAGAAAGCTTCTTGGGATAACAGTCAATCCAGTATCAGTGCCCAAATTCCCAAAGAGCACAAGTGGTATTCCCCCTCACTTACCTCAAGAAGCAAACAAGACAAATAGCTGCACCTGACTCCTTACATTTCTTTCACTGTCAGTGGGAAACAAGGTGAAATTCTAGTGCACCTCATCTCACCAAAAATGAGATAGCTGGTGAGGCCAGGTCACAGGAATTGCACTTTAGTGGGGTCACTTTCTCTCCACCAAAAATGAAAGGGAGTCTAAACAATTACCTCTGGTGCCCTACAGGCATCCTTTGAGATGGAACATAGTCCCTGCTTTGGAGATATACCAAGTGGTGGTATAAGAACCATTCTGAAAGAGAGGGTATTGCCACCTTTGCCCAACCCAAGTGAATCTTCCTCATATATAGAATCTTAACACAATCTGGAACCACAGCAAATTCCAGACTCAAGTCAATCAAAAAAGCTGCAATATTGCTGATTGCAATATGATCCTGGAAGGTGGTTCACACTCTGGCCAGGAGCTGCAATGCAATTAGGCACAATTACCAACTTAAATTACATGCAGCAGGGGGAAGTAGAAAGAAACAGATCAAATATTAAAAGCAGGGTCCTAAGTGTGAGAGAGGCTATGCAAAACCACATAGGAGGGAACAATTCTGTAATGGCAGAGACAGCTGAGGAGGCCATTCCACCCAGAAAGGATATATGATGGAGTTTTAGTTTATTTTAATTAATACTCTGGAAATGAAAATGCAAATTCATTTTTATCTGAATACAGGAAGAGTAGATCAGCATGTAATGAAGGCAAAAGCTTGACTAGCATTACTAGAAGAATGCCAAAAGGACCATTTTTCTGTCCTTACATGCTGTCAGTGATTATTTTTCCCTTTTGCTCTCAAAAAGAGGCCCAACTTGCCTCCAAGTGCAGCATGAAATAATAACAACCAAACATAGTTAATAAACTATTGCCCACACTGATCTTGCCTATCTCCATATGCTTTCTCTGTATTAATTTGCTTTCAACATCAACATTTTCCAGTAGGTTTTTTCTTCCTTCACTTGTAGAGCAAATTTAAAGAGTTTTCTCCATGCAAAATTCACCCATGTTTAATTATTTCTTACCTGAATAAGAGTGCTGTGTCCCCTCACTAGATATTGCAGATGTTCCTCCAATCGCTGTAATACCTTGCTTTTTGTTTATTGATTTTCGGAAAGATTTGCTAACATCTTTACTTTTCAATTCCTGAATTATCTGAAATCAACAAAATAGAGAGCATTTTGTGATTGATTGTATCTTCAAATAACTAGGTGTTAATTCATGTAAGTACTCTAGAGTCAGTAGTTAGCCTGACTGCCTTTGATATTTACAGTGACTGTAAATTTACTGTATGGGTAAAACTAGTTTAAATCCCTTCATAAAACGTGCATAGTGGATATCTAACATATTATTTCTAAGTGAGCACCTTTATTAAGCCATGCTATCTAAAAATGTAGACGTAGAACAATCCACACAATATTTCCACAGATATTTTGGTAAACTGAAGAAAGCAACTAAAGATATACATATTTTCAATGGCTATAGCATATTTCTCCCACTTACGTCACCACATGCTTCACAGGAAAAGGTTACAACATGACAGTTACACATGCCCTTTATCAAGCTAATACCATTTTTCAGCTGCCTGCAATGTAAACCACATTGGATATACTGATATGTCTGAGATTTGCCCAAATACTGTAGAGGTCTCAAACTGGAAATGACATGTAAGTAACAGATAGAATTCAACATCTGGAGGCAAATATTTACCTCTCACCTATGAACCACTTCAAATTAGAATCTTGGAAAGAAAGACCAATAACTAGTTCAACAAGCAACCTGCTGCAATTAGCTGCACTACTCTAAATTCAAAGCAAAAAGTAATCCTGCCAAATACACACAAACCAACAGCCTGATAAGTTTTTCTTTTTCTTACAATGCACTGGTGAGTGACCCCCATTTAAAAAAGTCTAAACCTCTGACATCTGTTCACTGAAAGGGAAAAACTGAACCTCATTCCCAGTAATAAACAGCCTTTACTACAGAGATTAAGCATAGTGACAGACTAATGTTTGCACTAGGAAGAGCACTCAGAGGCTGCTATCTCACTGTCTGCTCTTTTGTCAGAGCAAGGACTGGCCCAACACTCCCACACCATGTTTTCCATCCCCTCATCTCTGAGGAAACAAAGTAGGACTGATTGCAACTCTGTGCTCTCACATGCTGCTCAAAGCATATCTATGACATTAAATAGGAGAGTGGAAGACAAAGAAACTAAATATATAGGATATTCTAAATTGTCACAGCAAACTCAAAATAATAGTTATATATAAATTCAGTTTTCTATCCTAATTCTCGACAGATGTCAGACAGTAGAGAAACATCCAAAGGGAATGTCTTACAGAGACGAATTCTTCAAAGTTGATTCTCCCATCCTTGTTGCTATCTGTGACTAAAATGATTTTTTCTACAATCTCCCGGACTTTGTAACCAGGCAAGGGCACACTTGCTTCTTTAAACAAGTCTTGAAGCTCATAATCACTGACATACCCGCTGTTGTCAATATCTGTCAAATGAAAGCACAAATTGTTATACTTATGCAAAGAACAATGCATAGTAACTGTTAAGAATACATGAAATGTGAGAAACACAGTTCCAGGAATAAGTATTTCTGTTCTTGACAGAGGTAAGTAAATAAGAAAGAATGCCTGTGGATTAGAGGGACAACTGTCTAGGACTTCTGCCATCTTGTCATGTACTTTCTCAGTACATGTACTCTTACGATCCCAAAGCAGAGCTATAACAAGATAGCAAATTTTCAAATAGTGAAGTTTGACCTTTTTCTTTTTTTTTTTTTAAGACCTAACAAAATCTATAAACCTTCAAGTTTTTAGGAAAATCGACGAATATATGCTTACTGTCAATATTATACCATTTGCAATCAGGATGCTCAGACCTGATGTGTGTTGTTATTAGAAAAGCACACTTACACAAGAAATCTGCCTGACTGCATTTTGTTTCTTCTCCTAGTATCTGATAGACATTTTCTGTTCTTCAAAACTCTTGATGTGGTCAGGCTTCCTTGTGAGGAATAAATCTGGGATGATTTGTATCTGTTTGTTAAAGGTGACCTTCCTTAATCTATTAACTAGCTCTGTTGGGAGCAATTTGTACTGCCACCTTCACTTACATTTGGCTCCCAAGACCACATGTCAGGAATGTTCATGTGCAGCAAAGTATCAGAATGCTTTTTTTCAACAAGAGGTATGGTATAGCTCCACAATTGTGGGAAGAAAGGAATGACTGTATCGTATTAAAGAAAAATTGAGTACAATTTGCGTTATTCATGATGAATAACGCAGCAGCAGACAAACAATCAAGACTACCCTTTGTACTTTCACCTTAGGCCAATCTCTGTGCAGGAAGCTGTCTTGAATTCATCTTACTATAATAAAGCTTCATTTGACACCTATGTTTTTATCCAAAGTAACACGTAAATGAATCAACCACATTAACTATTCCTATTTTTTAAACCTATGCATATTTCCATAGGTATGCATACACATATTTATACAGGCAGAACTTGAAACTGACAGTAAAATAGCCTCACCTGTACCTGTAGTGCATTGGTTGTGCAACGGACAGCAGTACTTTTAAAAGCAGGAGAGTTATAGAACATACACAGTATAGATGAATCTCCATCATATCCAGCCTAAGTAATGCTGGTTATAATGCCCATCATTTTATACACTTAATTCTAATATTTTCTGTATTTGACAATAATTTTTGGTGTCTTTCAAGATCATATTAAAGCTCTTGAAAAATATTAGTTACTAGTATTTTCCTAGCTCTACAAACAATCCATCTAAGGTAAGCAATTTAAGAGAACATCCCAGTGAGTCAGAAATAAAGCAGATGATGTGACCACCTTTCTGACTTGTCAAGGTGCTCCCACATTTGGGTTCGTTTGTTTATTGGTTAAAAATCTCTCTCCATATTTCCTCTACTCTCAGAACTCAGCCACTAATACCAGAGTGGATGAACATGCCTCTCATTACTGAAGGGCAAGCAGAGAAACATGCTTTCATCTCTAGCCATAATTGATTGCTATACAGTAATTTTCTTGTAATTCATACTACACCGTGTAGCTTCTATACAGCTTCATAAGGCAACCACATTTCACTGCTGACAAAAGGCTAGAAACAACTGGTTTAAAAAGAATGATTTTCTATTTTTGATACTCCCAACAATTCACAAATCAGTACACAGACAAACTCTAAGTCTGCATATGGATTAATTCATCCACTGGCTTGCAGACATGTAAAACCACACGTAATAACAGGGATGGTCTAAACAGCAGAGGACATGCTCATGAGCTCACTCAGATTACCAGCTATTTTATTTCTCTAGGTTTATCTTTCACTGGGGATAAGTTTCCATGATGACAAGCTGAGAGTTAAATACATGCCTTCTCTCAGTTTACCAATGTAGCTGCAAACAAATTATCCATAAAGACATTGGAAATGTAAAAATAAAAAAAAAAAACCAACAAAACAAAAAACCCACAAAGCTAAAATTAATGATGCTTAATTTTTATGTTTTACAGAAAGGAAGAAAATGCTTTTCAGTGAGTAGGGGCAGCACAGGAAGTGGAGAAAAAGAAGGAATGCAGATGGTGAAAAATCAAACAGAAAAGCTGTCAGACACCTCCAGTGAGTATCTAGCTATCCTGACATCAGACTGATACATGCACACAGTGCCCTTCTCTCTGGCCTGTTGTTCCAGCACCTGCAGTCTATACATTTCTTCAGCTACAGACGTCATGATGAGTGTTTAATAGGAACTCATGAAATAGCTTCCATGGATTTATTTTTCTCCCTTTAGAATTTCTACTCTTTTTTTGGTCTCAACAACATCCCGAGTCAATGGGCTCAAGGTTTCATTATTTAAAATGAAGAAAAGTTACTTATTTTAAGTTTTCTGAGTCTCTACTGGGCATCACGTGATACCTGTACTGATAGAACCTGAGTAATTCCCTCTTCACCTTCTCCATACTACTCACTGTTTTACAAATCTCTAACATACAGCTTCTCAATAGTTTCTTCACCAAGCTAAAGGCTCCTAATATTAAAGACTTCTTGCCTAAAATGACCCTGTTCCCCCCATTATGACTGACTGCAAACATGTTTGGTTTCCTGACCTGCACAGTTACACATCACCCCCCAGAACTGCAGCAAATACGAAATACAGCAAACGTGAACTTTAACATCAACAACAGCAGTGCAATCTGGAAATAAGAGTTAGCTGATATTTAATTTCTCACTCTTTCTATTTACTCTGATTAATCTATAAACATCCTGTCAAGCATAGAAAACTGTACAGTTATTTATTAACATCTGCTAGCTACAAAAGATTAAAAATCTCCAAGTTTAGCTTACTTAAAATGTAAAGCCCAATTGAATAAATTAAATTATCAGTTCACCAAAGCATGAAAGTAAAAACCAAGTGTCAGTAATATAACACCAAAACACATAATACCTGAAGTTTAATAAAACTTTTTTTTTTTCAGCTCTAAGGAATTAAAAAAACTGAATTTTGAGACCTATTATGTAGCATACGCAATGGCACAAATAGTGCAACCACTCATCAAGAAAATATATCTTTTCAGTGCTGAAGTTGAAAGAAATTAACACACGCAGTTTCAGTAAACATTCTTATTTTCTTAGATATTACTGGCAACACAGAGGGAAAACATGTCCCTATCAAAACAAGGTGATCCATCAAGATTTTCTCCACAAATCCTAAACGGTTTTGCAATGTTAATGGCATCCTTATTATTTGCTTATTTAAAACATACCTATTTTGCCAAATGCTTCTCTGAGTTCTTCAAGCTCTTCACGAGATATAGTAGTTATGTTGTTTTCCATCTCTGGAGAGCAAAAAGGGTTGTCTTCAATTGCTTATACCTAATAACAATAAACAGGAAAAATGTAAGCCTTTAATTCCAGATACACATAAGTTATTCATCTTGTCAACACGAGGTACCAGACTCCAATGACATGTCCAGGCCTGGCACACTTAAAACAGTACAAACAACACTTTAAAGTACATCAAATACTCAGCAATTCTTTTCACCATAATGGTGGCTTAGAATTCACAATAGCAGCACCTGTTTACATACACTTGGTGTTTTCATTTGCATAGATTAAGCACCAACCAGCAACCTCCTTCCATCACTTGAGTGGTTTTCCAACGTTAAAATCCTCTTACACTTCAGCAAAGAATTGTTAGAAACATCAATTCCTAAGTGCAATGCGGTATCGTTGCCAAGTAGTGGTCAGTGCTAGGACCTGGTCCTCCAAAGCACTGAGCACTCCAAGGTTTACACAGCAGTAAACCTCAGTGGGACACTTTCAAGTACCTGCCTACAATCCCTGGGTGAACACTGAGGAGTCTTTCCAGAGCTGCTACAGAAGTTACAACCTGCTGATCTTCACCACTCTTCTGACACCGTTGTCTCATGACGCTGTCAAAGAGCCGAATGAAGGCTTTTACTGAGCAAAGATTGGAGTCTCAATGTGAATCATTCTCCATTGATCCCCATAAAAAAGCAAAACAAAATTGAAGGCATCTTTGCAAGGGGTTGATAAATCCCCATGACAGATCTTTGCCCATTTCCTCTTATTGAAGCTTTACTGCCACAGCATGATTCAGACTTATTGGTAGTAAGTACAGCATTGTAAAGAAGTCACATGGAATTCTCTCAATACACAAGCCTGTATTTGCTTTGCTGTCTTCCACTGTGCCCATGCCATGGCACACCCAAGGCAAGCCCACAGCAGCACCGCCCGCCTGCACTAAGCTCTGAGCAGCACCTGGCTGCAGAGAGCACACTGTGCTACAGGGGCCTCCCATAACTGCCAGTTTCATCTTTGCTTTTCCTTTGTAAGCCAAAACGGATAAAAATCCACCGCACACAAGTATTTCCATCAAAGTAGCTCTGTCCTTGCATATGTTTTCTCTTCTGGTTTAGTGTCTTTGCTTCAGAGTAAAAAGAAAAATATTCCTGTGATGACCAGGCTGCCATTTGCTCATAATTATATTCAGATTTGCTATATGTAGCTGCTTCTCCAAAAATTGTGCATATCAATAGAACAGTACTGGTTCCCACTGGACAAGACTCTAGAAGGGGAAACCTGACTACAGCAATTGGTTTTACCACGGACTTGGCTGGATGCCCTTGGGAAACACTGTACCTTTGTTTCCCACCTTTTGTGGAAAGCTTTTCTTCTTTGATGCTATATAAAAAGAGTTCTTAAACAACAGTGGGTTATTCTAAATAGCTCTTGTCTACTTTTGTGGGGTTATTATGTTCTGTGTCTTCACTGGGACTGTTCCTGCAGGTCACACAGGATATGGCCTTGAGTGTAGGCGGCAAGTTAAGTCTTTTTCCTTTATGCCATTAGATCTTATTTAAGTACTAAAATCCTACTTATCCATTTTGCTAAGCTTACCAACAGCACATACAGTCTTCATACTCAAAAGAAAAAAATATTTTAAACACACATTCAGAAAAAAATGACACTTTACACAGATGTTTCTGGAAGCACAAGTACCTTCACTGGAAAGCTGGTGTGGCAATTAAAGAAATAATGAACTGTGGAAAAAATGGTGAAAAATTAAAATATTTAAATCCAATATTACTAAGGAAATTGAAAGGATTCCAAATCTCCAAAAGACAGGATAACACTTCTCTGAAATACAGAAATGGCATGACAAAGCAAAAGTGACATATTTAGCCATGCAGGTGTAAAAGACAACATCACTTCTGTTGTACCATTAATGTTTTTAACTATTTACCATTATCATAAGTCAGACTTTATCAGAAACAATTTCTGAAAAGTTGCAATGCAATTAGTTTCACTGCTGCCCTTTTCTGATTCATAATTTAGATTTTGCATGATATTCTATTTCAGAAAACAGCAATCTTTGATTTACAAAGACCTTTCAGTTACACAGTAGAAACATCTGTTGTTGAATGAAGCAGATAAATAAAGCTAATAACTCTGCCCTAAAGAGACAGCCTTAAATAGCCTATGATATCATTATAGGGTGAATTAGCTGGTCAATTCAATGGCAGAAGTGCTGCAATCATGGTTCTGGCATTCAGGAGAGAGAGTTGGAATAATCAGAGACAACACCTAAACTAAATATCAGACATTTCAGACAATTTCAATACAGAAACATCGACCTGCTATCTAAGCTAATAAATAGCTTGCATACCTAGGCTTATCACAGCCCAAGATGACTCAGTGCAGAGGCAATTCTGCAAGATTAGCCTCCAATGTGTCTTGGAACTGTGACTACCTGTTGAAAGGTACATTAATTTACAGAGAACACTTCTCTGTACTCTGGTGGTGTTCACATGACACTTAGATTTTCTGGAGTCTATGCTTACATTAAACCATCTCCTGCTGCCAAAGGACAGGGTAGGTACAAACACTGTTTTAGTGCTGAAAAAGTGCCCTTGATCTTCTTTTTAGTCCTTGACAATGTGCTTAATGTGAATTGGCAAGCTTCATCTATTCCTAGCCTGCCTTCTATGCCTGGAAGGCTTTTTTATATGTAAAGACAATTCACTAGAGTTTCCTGGAACTCACCCACATCCAACACAATACAGATACCAACTACTCTTGGTACCACCATGGTATTTCTTTGTGTGCAGAGGAGTATTTGTGGCTGAAAAACCACAAAGGGTGAAGTGAGTAGGTCAAAGAGCAGTTCCTGCCACTTTTTTGACCTGTTATCAAAGCTGTCAGAAAAAACAGAACAGTTAATTGGCAATCAGACCCAATAGTTGTCTCCATCCCTGCAAGCAAGTGGCAATTTCTTTTCCAGCTCTTCATTTCAAATTCTGTTTGCCTCATTTCCAAGCAGCTGCTTCTGCAATGACAATGGACTGCAAAAATGCTGACTCGAGAGCTAATTTTCTTTTATTGCTGTTCTTTTTGTCTGGCATCAGGGACACACCTCCTCTGTCCCGGCTGCAAATACCATCTATTGCTGCATCGCCCTTAAAGCTGTTGTCTCTAATGACAGCAAAGAGAGCATAATCTGCATACACAGGTTGTGCTTTTATGTCAATAACCAGCTGGTTATTACTATGCACTATCTATAATTACAAAACATGAAAATTCTGCTTTTCTTGTTGGGCTTTGAATCAAACTGCTTTGGACTTCAATAGAAGAAAAAATCCATCCAAAATACATGGTTTAACCTGTAGTATTCCTGTGTTGTTATCCAGGATTCTTTAAGTCCATGTGATGAGAACAGAACAGCTTTCAAGCACTATTAGTGTCTTTTAATCTCTGCCAGATTGAACTAGGAGTTCCATCCAGTCTCAGTAAGAAAATAACACGCTATAAAGTGTGAGACACACAGAAGGAACTTTAAAACAAGAACACAATTCCCTTTGGTCAGTAAGGATAGAAGTGGAAATGCTAATTAAAAACTGGTTAAAATATTTGCATATAATAAAGATTTGAGCAATGGAGGTAACATACAGAATGTTAGCTTCATATGAACACACACACACAGGTTTCTGATATTTTTTCAAGAAGATAAAACTGCCCAAATTTGTTTGTTTTATTTTTTTGTTCCCCATCCCCGACTCAGCTTACACTGAACGATCTTTTTACTTATGCCAAAATTATTCTTGACCTCGAAATACAAAGATAATTAGGTGCCAGCTAAATCAGTTCTTTAACAATGTGAAAGGACAAATGATTCTGTGTTTCACTAGTGGTCTGGAATAAAACAGCAGTGGAGATTAACTTTTTTTTTAACTTACTGGAGATTAACTTTTTATCTTACTGTGATAATGCTCTTAATCTTTATGACAAAATGAATAATCGTTAGAGTTCAGTGACTTTATAATTTTTTAATTATTATTACTGTTTGCACTAGCATAGGATATGGAAAGATAGCTTATCTTTCCCGTATCAGTGAAAAAGCTGCAGGAGACATTGACATGAGAGCAATAATACATTTTATGTTATCCAAACTCAAAGAAGCCTGGATAGCAGAACAGTCACAGAAACACAGAATAGCAGGTCAGGAGGCACCTCAAGGATCACCTGGTCCAACCTTTCTTGGTAAAAGCACAGTCTAGAGAAAATGGCCCAGCTGCCTGTCCAGTCAAACCTCAGAAGTGTCCAATGTTGGGGGCTCCACCACTTCCCTGGGGAGGTTATTCCAATGGCTGACTGTTCTCATTGTGAAAAATAATTCTCTTGTGACCAATTGGAATGTCCACAGGACCAACTTGTACCCTTTACCCCTCCTCTTTCCATGGCATTCCTTGTTAAAGGGAGTCTCCATTCTCTTTGTAGCCACCCTTTATATACCGGAACACGGTGATAACGTCTCCCCTAAGCCTTCTTTTCTCAAGGCTGAACAAACCCAGTTCTCTCAGCTTCCCTCCTCTGGCAGTTTCCCAGTCCTCTGATCATCTTTGAGGGCCTTCTCTGGACCCTCTCCAGCCTGTCCTCATCTTTTTTTGGGTAGCAGGGACCAAAACTGAACACAGTATTCCAGGTATGGTCAGTCCTCTAAACATAGAAAGAACTAGTATAATACACCTGTAGAATGATGAGCACCGGGTCTTACAAAGAAAGAAGACACAAAAATAAATCCATTCCTAATGCAGCAAAGATGATGCTTGTAAACCCCAAAAGAGGAGAGCACTGAAAGATCAATGTAAGTAGCTATAAACATATATATACCTGTATGTATAGTAAGAAGATACTGCAAGCACATAGCTAATTTGTGAAAGAGACCAGATATAATTATGGTATCACTTACAGTTATTAGCAGAGTAGTATAAAGAGCAAAGTTCTTTCAATATCACACAGTCTGAGGCTTTACGACCCGGAAGACTCAGACTATGTTTCTCAGCCTGGGCTTATAAACATGGGTGGAAGCATTTATAACTATCAAAAGTACTCAATTACTAGAAGTTAGATGATAACATTGAAGAAATGTTATGCTTCAGCATACAAACCAATAATCTTTCTTTTATGTACAGCATTACATAGTAAATAAGGTAAAATTTAAGACAGAAAAAAAGGTATTTTTAAGTTCTGCCCAAACTGTAGGCACTGATCTTTGCTAGAGGCAGGCTATCAACCAAGCCAATGTGATAAATTCTATGTCCATGAAATATGTATCTTAAGTAAAAAGTACTAAATTTACATTGAAATTAATTATTCACTCCATAGGAATTTACTCATCATAGTACAGTAATTCTGGTGAATAATAAAATCAACATTTCCACTATGCCTTAAAGATAAACCTCGATGACTTCTGAATAAACAGTAAACCAAGCCCAGATATGTTAGACTGGTCATGGACCTGATCTGAATTCACTTACTGATATAAGAACAGGTTAATTTCATGAGGCTCATGTTAGGATTAAGAGTAACTCTCCTACAAAGCAGATAAAATCCTACTTCAGAAAGATACCTTTTCATCCAAACAAAATGCTTCCAGCTTCCTCTGGCTGCTGAGTATACAGAATAGCAATGCAAATTTATCCATAGTATCAGGTTCATGCCATTTCCCTTGCATGCATCATTCAAGAGGATCTCAAACTGCCTGTGCTTTGTGTTCTTGCATTGAGGATCTCAAACTGCCTGTGCTTTGTGTTCTTGCATTCAGCACTCCAAATAAAAAATATCAATGGAAACCTTACCTATGCCAAAAGGACCACTTCTAGGCAAGCAATTCTGGAAAAAGGTTATTGCACACAGAGTTCATGGACACACCTTCCTTAGGTTCTGCAAACCTAAACTGTTCACAGTCTAGCAACACCAACATTTTGGGCTGAATTTGCCCAAACAGACTCAGATCCTATTCTCTTTTGGTCAATTAGTTATTTTTCTATGAGTTCTACAAGTTTCACCTGTCTCCAGCACAGGGCTGGGAGTGTTGTACCCCCTGTTGTGACATTCAGAGCAAAACTGAAATAATCCCATTCTCTGTGAAACTGAGAGGTGGAGGTGGCGTAAGTCAATACCACCAGTCCTGCAGAGCCAAAAGCACAAATTACTACATTCTAACTGTAATTTCTGAGGTTTATAAACACAGTCCTTCACAACACTGGTTGTGGTTCTGTGAGTAACAGAACAGCAAGGAAGTTCACTTAGTTTATTTCCATAGTACAGCATGTTCAGGGCTCCCTACCTGACAGCAACCCATTCCAGAGGAAACATGAACAAAGCTGCTTCCACACAACAGGCAGATGGTCTTCAGGACTTGACAATGCCAAGCAAATCAGTATTAGAAACACAAAAAATCATGATTTTTCTCACAGATGTCTCGATAAGAGGCAACACTTCTGCTTCTCAGAACAGAAAATCAGATTGTCTGCAAAAACAACATACTTCTAAATCTGAAGCAAAATCACCCTACTTTTGAGGGGAGTTTTATGTTTTACATGATGAAAATGCCAAGACTCAGTATTCTGAATACTTTACATAATGTAAATTGAATACTTTACATAATTTAAATATATTACCTTTCCAATAAATTATGGAGTACAGAATCAAAGTATACAATCCAAAATAATAAACAAGTATGCCATAATACACAACAAATTAACAAAAATAAATTTTCCCTACAGAATTTTCAACATGGTTAGATTCAAAAAGCTCTGATCCAAAGTAAGTGTTGAATACAGTCAATCTGCTAAAGTGGCACTTGCTCTCAGTTTTATTATGAACAACCTTTGCCTCGGTGAAAGTTCAATAAC
Organism: Sclerurus mexicanus; assembly: GCA_013396755.1. Lineage (NCBI taxonomy): Eukaryota > Metazoa > Chordata > Aves > Passeriformes > Furnariidae > Sclerurus > Sclerurus mexicanus. Next base: position 894,754 of record VWZF01000181.1, on the reverse strand, counting down.
AGCATGTACATGGTATCCAACTTCTGTCAAGAGAAGTACAGACACACATGGAAAAGGAAAGCATACTAAGAACTTGAATACACTCAAACCATAAATCTTAATTACCTTTTATGCTATATCAACATCTTTCTCGATTTTCATTCCTCAACAACATAAGTACATTCCTCAACAATATAAATATTTAATCAGGAAAAAGAACAAAAAGGGCATAAGGACTTAATTTTTAACATAAACATACCAACTATCCACTAATAAGACTGTTTTCACTAAAAAGCGTTTTCAGAACTCATTGTGAAGAAAAGCAGCTTATGAAATAAACAAGAAAAGAGTTGCTACATTTTACAGTGGAAAAGGATGGTCTTGTTATGTCTTTTAATGAAGTTTGAGCCTACTACTTGTGGGCAAACAGCTTGGAGACAGGTTTAAATGATGATGACATCAGAAGCTCAGAAGATGTGCCACCAGCCTGCAGCAGTTCGGTTCTGGAACACCCTAATCAAACCTTACAGCTGGTCTAAAGGAGATTATTCAGGTACAGGACATCTATCAGAGGCTCACAATGCACCTTATCAGATGTTACCACAGCAAAGGTACCAGACTTATTGAGAACAAGTTTTTCAGTTGTATTCCAACAGCTATTCCAGGCTGGAGTAGGCTGGATTTGTGACTTTCAGCATCTCTTATAATCATGCCACAAAAAAGCTAATGAATAACTTAAGTAAAACACCTGCAACTGGAATGCAATTGCAACTGCAAGAGAGATAGAAGCAGCTCTTGTTTGGTGCTGCTGTGGAAATACAACTGTAAACAGAAAGGTTCCTCAAAGTCTCAATTTCATAGTTCATTACACACACAGAAAGTCATAGACATACTTACTAACATTTTGATTTTACAATAAGGAAGTCTTGCATTCAGCAATAAAACCTGCACGCTGTTAATGGCACACAAGGACAGGGAACAACAGGCAAGAACAGTATTAGAAGTGGGCCCAGGGAATTCCCTTGGGAGAAACAAGATCATACAAAAGACCTTCCATTTGTTGAGGATGTCCTAGAACAAGTGTCTCCTCAAGCCTATTGGACAATGTGCATTTGTAGAAACCACTAGGATTGTAAGACGTGACCTTTGTGGGTGTGGTGCTAACCTTCCCAGTGTAAATAATTTTAGTGTTGCTTTAGCTTTCACCTCACCATCCAGAGCCTTGAGTAACTTTTATCTTTTACTGATACTAGCTAAAACTAGTGCTCACAAAGGACATCCACAAGTCCTGGTATAAAATTCCTGAAACTTGCTGCCCATTTCTGAGTACTGTGTGGTTTACACTTGAGATCCCCATTTTCATCTCTGTGCTTCTGGTATATAACATAGTTACAATTAGCTCTGCTTCTATTCACAATTAAAGTCACATGTATTTCCAGAGAAAAACTTCACTCACATTAATCATTAATGTGTTTTCCTTAGACAGCTCAAGAACACTACGGAGCCTGCCCACACTAACCCAAAATAATAATGCTAACAGAAGTGAGACAACCCCATCATCTCATCTTTTTATCCAAGAATCTGAAGCCAGGGTTATGAATATAAATCAAACATTTAAAGGCATTGTTCTGAAGGCAAAACCCCTGCCTTTCCATTTCACATATGGCAATGTCTGCATTCAAGTAATCCATGATTGCAGAACTACAGTCAAATTCATTAGCAAGGAAGTAACAGAATTAAAGTGAATTGGTGGAAGAAACTTCTTTACATGTGTAACTATAATGTTTACACTGGTCTAGGAAGCACCTGCCTGAGTCTTGAGCAGAAATCATCTTTCAACAAGTTTAATCAATTGAACATACTGTTTCATTTTATATGATCTTTTCTTATGTCTTTTCACCAATCTCACAATATCATTTGCCCTCTGGATGAAGCATTTGATACTCTCCAAAAATCAGTTTATTATACTGAAACCTGTGTCCCAGGCTGACTCATCATTTGGCTTCCCTGTACACAAATGTGCTAGACCGTCCTTCCTGGAGAACTTGTACAAACCCCCATCAAGCACCTCTTCTGCCCTTCCTATTCCACAAGGCTACTCTTGCCTCCCTGACCTTGTCCCCATATCCACCATTTTTACCCATATGAGTATCTCGCTTGCACATCACTTCTGAATGCATCCACCCAGTGACCAGGAAAATGCCCAGTCTCTGGAGAGCCGGAGTTGGCAAGGATCATGCTTTCCAATTAGCACTGGAAGCTGCTACTTCAGATGCTGTGACCAAAAGCAAGGGGGAAAATACAGTTTGAACCAACACCAGAGCCACCAAAGCCAGAAATTGTGGCAAAACAAATTCCTACTAAGGTCAAAGCATCATAGCAGTTTTAGCATGCAAATCCACATAAGATGGAAAGAGTCTGTCATTAACATAGAAAAAATTTGAGAGAAACTACAAAACACTTTCTCATAAACCCCATTTGATTACCAGTAATTGCTCTGAAGAACAGAATTATGTTTTAAGTTCAAACTTGGTGTGTCTGTGGCATTTCATTACAGCAAACCATACTAAAATATAAATGGAAAGGCTACACTAATAAAAGCAAGTTCATTCAGGCAGTCCATCCTCAAGTCGCTCTTTTGTGCCTAGGCTGATGTTACATATCAAGTTTACAACAGCAGAAGAGAGCAAGTTAAAAGACAGACCAGCAAATGATACTTAATCCTTCTTTCTCTGTCTAGGTTTAGGAACATGCCGCTTTTGCTAGGATGCAACTGCAATGACAAATAAAAACTGCATTATTTTTAAAAGAAATTCCAATTTAAAAAATCCTGACATTCTTATTAAAATATCTGCATCAATAAGAAACTTGTGCTTAGAGCTCATGAAGTGTTGACAGGACTCTCATTTGACAGAGAGGCTTTTGGGGTGTTCCAGTACTCTCAGTTAAGATTCACAACTTGGGGATTGTTTTAATTATTCTTGTACTTCTCTAATAAACTACAGCATTGCTAGTTAATTACTAAACAGAAAAGCTAACCAGAAGCAACAGTCATGAACACAGTTTTTCAAAACCAATCACAAGTCTTATCCTAAGCAACTAAAAATCCCATGGAATGACATCTGTCTTCTGTTTTCAGATACTTCCCATTATTATCAGATTAACTTTTCAAGCTTTTCTCTAACTGGAAGGACTAGAAATTTATTTTAAAAATAACAGATTCTTGCTTATTTTCTCAACTCCACAATCTGAAACTACAATTCCACTTGTTACAAGCTTCACAGTTTTCCAGAGTGTGCTGGATTTTGCATTCCATCTGCTGCAATCACAGTGTACTCACCTTCGTCTGTTTAATCTGTCACACAGTCACTGACAGTTTTACAGTACCTTTTGGAGGGCTGTCATCATTTGTCCCAAGCCTCTATTTCTTCCAGATTCGGTGCTGCCTGAGAGGTAGGACATACTGTACTCTATTCTTTGCTAAGGAATAGGCTTTATCCCTCTATGGCATTCAGAACTTCAGAAAAGTGTCTTTTCCTTAAGCTAACTGGAACACTGTGAACCATTTTTCAGTTCTCTGAGCACAGAGGTAACATTTAGTTAGCGTGTAACCTAAAAAGCAAAACTACGAACAAAGCTATTGGTGAACAACCAGCCTAAGAGGCAGAAGGGGAGGGAGATCTTACACAGCCCAGCTGCAACACTTCAGAAAACTACTGCCTTGATCCTCCCTCCCGTGCCTGTGCTCTGGTAGCCAGAAGTAGGAAACCTCAGCTCGCTACAAATAGTAGAACTCCAGCAGAGAGACACAGGCTAACTCTTACTAATGAACTTAGTTTTAAGGTCACCCCAGAAGTTAATCATGTGAAGATCATTAAGAGTAACAATAGAAATGCATTCATTCTGCCCTCAGCAATTGAATTTACAGCCACATATTCTTCATACTCCAGCTAATTGCAAGTACAAAATAGTACCAAATGAATGTGCATTGCCAGAGTATTTTCCCCGTTTCTATTAATTATCAGATGGCAGTATGGCCTTCTGACACCCACTAATGCCTCCTTCAGCTCCACATGGTTCAAAAGATTATTAGATTAGACTGATCAGCTACTATACTGCAAGCAAGCCAGGATTTTCTGTCATGGAAAATTCATAGGTTATTTTGGGGTTTCTTTTCTCATTGGTCAAGCTAGAGAAAAAAGGAGGGTCCTCTCCAGTACATGGCAAAAGCAACTGGCAGCGTTTCAAAATCCATCTCTGCAGAGTCCACAGATGCATAAGTGCCACCTGTTTGCCAGTTCAGAGCCTTAAGGAGCTGTGTTTGCCCAAGGGCTGAGGATAAAAGCAGCACGTTAGTAAATCTGAGGAACTACAGCTAAATAGAGTATTGTTCGTACCTTCTACACTGGAGACTATCTGGGGCACGCTGAAGTTCATTTGCTGGCACTGCAGTTCTTCATAATTAGGCCAGAATAAAACATCTACAGTTCTGGTTGCCAACTGTGATTTTTAATCATATTTTGAAGATGAAAAAGAATGAAATTTCTGAGCAAATTTTCTGTAACTAAACTATTCAAAACCTCAGTTTTGATTAATATGATTGGGAGATAGTTTTAATTTAAGAATGTGAAGTTATCTCTGATGCTTCAGTGAAAACTTTACCATCTTTTTTTTTTAAATATCAGAAAACAAAAAACTTCAAATATCTCTGGTTTAAACCATTTACTTTTTAAAATAGTTTGAGCTAGCAGCATGAGCAGACATCCCTAAGCATTTAAACCATACATTGCACATGCAACAAAGTCATGAGTTTTTTTAAAAAAACAATCTACGTATAAGATATATCCAGATACTTCTACTGAAACAATGAAAATCTATTCTATCTAAATAAAACTAAAATTTTATTCATCTGCTGCTAAGGATTGCATAAAAGTGTTTATGATTTTATTAACTAGAATTTTTATTTTCTTTGTACAAGTGTCATAAAAACATTAATCTTACCAAAACAGTGTTAGGTTAACAACCCTGTCAAACCAAACAATGATAGTTTAAAAAAATTACTTGTTGCTTTAAAATTAATGATCTAAAAATCCCATAAAGTGAGAAAGATATGATTATACAGTTATCTACTCTCTACTAACTATAAGGAACAATACTGACAACACAAAAAATACTGTAAGCTGGATTTGTAAGGAGTCTCTCTGCTGAAACATGAATTCTGAATATTCTTAATTCAATGTATTTACACTTGCTTTGTGTTAGCCATTTTAAGGTGTCCCATGACAGAGTGACAATCGTGTGCTCTCCCAGCCTGCAGTACATGCTACCGTGTTCCAAAGTTTCCAGATTACAGTCCAAAGCCTTTCCAAACTGTAACACTTTCAAAGGAAAATGTTAACATTTCTTACACCACTTGTAAGTCAAAACACTTCTTAGGACTTTGAGAGCAGATTTTCACGTGTTCAGCAAATGAAATATGTAGCTAAAAACTGATTCTTTGATAATAAAATGATCAACTATGATAATCTGGCAGATAAATCAACTTGTTGATAAATCAGCACTTTTACAAGGACAAAACATGCCTCTGAAGGAGATGATATAAGATAAACATTTTGTTGCACAAAATATTTTACATGACACATTTTGGATTTTAAGTTCCCTACAAGTCTGCACGAAGGGGCTCATCCTCCTCCCACCAACCTTCACAAAACCTGAATACTGTCACATTGTCTACTGTCACTTTACACAGTGACAATTCATGAGAAAGAACTCATATTTCCAGGTCTCCAAAATCAATGCTCTTGAACATGAAGCAATAATCTACACTTAAATGCCTATTTAAAAACTTCTAAACATGACACGGAAATATTTACTGCGCCACTGCTATCAATTAGCAGGTCAGTGCTACGCTTACCTTCCCAAGCTTTGCCCCTGTTGCTGGCCTGCCTCTCGCGGGTGAGGAGTCCAGTGGAAAGCAGCACGACCGAAGTGACATCTCAGGGAAGCCCTTCTGAGTGCCCAGAGACCAGACAGCACCCAACCACTCACCCGACATATGCTTATTTCCTTCAGGAGGACTGATATGGATTAATCCTATTGAATTTAAACGCCTAGATCTTAATTTACTTAGTAAAAAGCAGAATGGTAGCTTAAAGAATAAACTATATGGCAGAAGAGTCTGCTCCATAGATTTAACACCACACAAAAAGAAAAAAATTCAGGAGGGAAAGCATGCAGAAATGATGGAATGTAACAGAAATATGTGCTTCTGTTATTACAGATAACTTAATAATTTCTACTTTCCCCAAGGCCATCAGTCTATCAGACAGAACTTGATGAAAAAATCCCACTGTGGCTGACCCAGTAGCTCTTTCACCACAGCAGAAGAGTTGCCATTTTAGGGTGCGAGCCACCTCACGAAAACAAACACCACAGAGCGCCAGCGGGAGGGATTTGCTCTGGCATGACAAACAAGTCTTGTGTTGCTGCCAAGCTTCTCTCGGGAGCAGCTTTGGTAGGACGTGACCAAGCCACCTTGCCCATAGTGAAGAGGCCAGTCAGGAGGTTTGAGTTTCAGGCCTCAAAGATTTTGGAAATTTTGAGGAGTGCACACATTAGTTATTTATTTTTTTTTTAGTAATAGCAGAATGATGAAATCCCTTTGGAAAAATCAAAGATATATTAATGTCAATGATTCGGGTGAACAACGTATCAGCTTTTAGAAGAATTGGTCCAAAAGGCCTTGAATTAGCAAAGCAGTTAACTGTGTATACAAATCTAAGCACACAATAACTCTCTTAAGGGAATTATTGATAAGATTTACGTGCTACAGCATTTCATAATTTAGGATGTGAAAAATATTCTGCCTCATACAATTAAGTATGCAGCCACAATGAAGTGGCCGATATGGGTGATGACAAATACAATGAAGTGTATCTTTATATTCAGTTATTTCTCATTGAATATATCATATTACCTAAGGGGTAGAAAAAAAAGGAGTGAGACTCATACCTGATGCCAGCTTTGTCACTGGTAAAATCCTCACCAGCTTCCTCACTAGCTTCAATTAAATATATCTTAAATTTATATATTTAAGATATACATCAAACTTGGAAGGACTAGAAACACTGCAGAAGAAAAATAATCAGCTCAGTAGAAAAAGATAATTCCGTACTACTTTATATCATCCTACCTTTAGGATATGAAAGAACAGAATTTAGTTTCCCTTTGTCATAAAGGGATAAACTAGTGCAAAGAGAAACAGTGGAACATGTGCAAACAAAACGGGAGAAGGGGAGATGTGGAGTTAGAAGAGGAGCTTGATAAATCAGCACGACAAAAATACTCCAAACTAAAAATTATGGAAAAGAAAACCTATCAGGGAACACCTGGTTTTAAAAGAGCTAGGTCTGAAGCTTCTGCAGAGACAAATCCTTTAAATTGCATTCAAGTAAATATAATCTTGCTGATAACAGACAGCCTAACATTACAGCTTTTCTACATGTCAATGTTTTTAATTAGTCCATTCTACTACTGATTATTAATGAGGTGAAAGGATGAATAATCGAATGAAAGTGGGAAATACTGGATCCAGCATTATTATTTTTTGCTAGTGCCTATTATTATTAAGGAAACATCTGCCAAGAGAGCCCTGAAAGTGGGTTGATAACCCTTTTCCCACCAAAAGCATGCATGTAGAAACACACAATCTGCTTTATGCATAATTTATTTCTGAGGCTTAGCAATACCAGTCTCTCTGATGAGCTATTGTGGTGAACCACTTTTATTCTCCTTGCACACCTCCACATAATAGCAGTAAACCAAGTACACACCTCCACAGAAAAAGCTACAAATTCAGCCAGTTGCATTTAGAAGTACCAAAACACATAACAATGTAAATAATAAGGCCATGACTAACATTTAGCATTCCCTCCACATGAACAGATGAATCAAAGCTGAAATTCTATAATTAGTAATTTTATCACAAATGTAATACACTGGAGAATAGAGAAGTCACCCTTATTGCTTCATTTTCAAACCCTTTTTGAAAGATTTAGCCACAGCAATGCTAAAAAATCCACCTTAATAAAGTAACCAATAATGCAGAACTGGTTCTGTCAGTAACATGGAATTCCTGATCCATATTGATCTGACTAATATCAGTTGCTCTTTCCCTTATTAATATTGTTTTGCACATCATCACCACCTCGAATGATGTCACAGCTGAAATGAGCTAATGAGACAACACCTCATGCAGAAAGTCTTCTCAAACAATGTTGAAGGTTGAGCAGCAGTTGCAGTTGCTTAGCTCACTATCCTTCCCCAGAACTGCATTTACAATTTATTGCTTCCTTATTATCTGGCACAGTACACTGGAGCCCTCCCCAGTAATAATTCTGTTTGTTAGGTCCAGATCCTGTTACTTGCTGGTACTCCTGTTCTACGTTTAATTAATCCATTTATGTAGACCTAGTGATTTTTGGAGCTTTTATGGCAACACTTATCATGGATCTGAAGTATTTCATACTTCATGGTGAATGCTATGAAAATATTTAAATAATTACTGCAATGAGAAAGGTAGAACTAAAAATTACACTCAGACTATGTGAAGTGTTAAGTGTAAGCGTACCTAAACTTCTCAGTTTAGGTATTTCTGTATGTGCTGTTAAGGCGATGTTCTATTTCACTGACACAATCCTCACAGAGTAGCGGAAGCTCCAAGTACTGGGAAAATACTCACCAAGGAATATATACCCATTGAAAAAGTATTAAGCATGGTTCCACCATATATAGGTTTAATATATTTGACTTCTAAAAAAAGAAGGTAAAAGGACAAAAACCATGAGTCCCCCTTCTCCATTGCATTCATTTCTGTAGTAAGCCATGCAATGGAGAAGGTGGACATTTAGCAGAACTTCTATCAATAGGCACAAATTTTGTTTTAGTTTTAATCAGTAGGGAACACACAACCAGATGGAAAATTTTATCTCCTAACAATAAATCTTTCAGAAAACAACAACTTTTCACTATGAAAATTGTAGCAGCTGTAGCTAGCACAGTTTTTCAGATTTTCATTAAGGAAATATTTGAAGAAAAGAACCTACATACTTTCAACAGCTACAATTTTCAAATGAAGTTTAAATGACATTTTAAATGCATACTGCACATTTTCTCCTAGCATGACTTGTATAGATTTTTGCAGTTCATTAAGGGATTTTTAAGCTTCACTGTTGCTACAAGTTTTCAAAAAAAGAGTAATCCAGATTCTGTAAATTTTGCTTTCAGAAACGAGACTCCAGGCACCTTAATTCTCATTCAAAAATTATCAACTCAAAAAACCTTGATGAAATACACTGATCCTGGTAGTTAAAACATTTCACTGGGATTCCTCCATAGCTACTAGTCTCAAGAATAATACTTTTCTAGAGATGCTGGGAGGGAAGAAATAAGTAAGAAAAATACATATATAGGCAACTATTTTTAATTGTAGTAGTTACAGGTAAGCAGAAAACAATAACTGCTGCTATACAAATAACAGCATGTTCCAGAAGAATGTCTATTCTAAGATGCTATCTCTGCAAATTACTCAAATACCTTATTTTACACTGTCAGAAGTCTCAAGTATATATAACCAGGTTTATTCACATAAAAAAACCCCAGCATGGATAAATGCTTGTAGGACTAGGACCTGTTGAGATTATATATAGAAATCAAACAGATTTTAATGCTATATGTTTTCTCTCCTCACTTTTTTTTCCTCTTTTACCTGTTTTAGTTTCTGCTTAGAAGCTGGGTGTACATAAACTGCTTTTAGGTTTCTGGCTTGCCTGTTGTTCCTACCAACATTTACTGTTTTAATTTTTGATTTTTTTTTTTAAACCATCAAGCCAATATTCTGGGTGACACATAATTTTAATCTGTGCCACTTCACTCCAGCCCAGTTGACTAAGCAGCACAGGCACAGATAAAACCTGAGTGCTGAAATACACATTTTCACAGTGCACAGGAACAATGCCCTGTGTCCAAAGGTCAGGCACTTTCTCTGACAACCACTGACATAACTATACACAGACTTGTCTTTGAGTCATCAGACAGACTATGGGGTGTTACCACAACAGCCATGCAAATGATAAGCTCTGAGCACTCCTTGACATTGTGGGAAATTACCTAGCACAGTTCACAGGAGCTCCATGCACCGCCTTCACTGCACGTCCTCTGACCACCGTTATGAGCCTGTACGTTCACATCTCACAGTGCATGAAGGCATCAAGGACTACACCTGTGCATTTACATGTCTTAGCATTCTCACCTGGCCTGCCTGGGAGAGAGCTGCCATGTAACTGCAGTTACACTAACCACCATCTCACATACACCCGCAGAGTGGATGAGCCCCAAGAACAGTAATTATACATCAGAATTAAAGAAGAGAGGGAACAAAAGTACAATTAACATGCTCTCCTGCTGTCAGACCTGCTGGTCCAAAGCAAAGTCTCTCACTGTCTTAAAATAAGTACACTGACCAGCAGAAGCATGTGGTAAAGAAGAACAAAAACTAAAAGACAAAGGCTTGGGTTTGAAGGAACCTTGCAACTATGCAGTGAGAGGGCTGCCCAAGTGGGGAAACAAGCAGAAAAAAATAATTTAAAAAAGAGTAGCTTCAGGACAAATCTTGGTAGTGCCACGTACACCAAATCTGATATTTAGTTGTACCTATCTACATGAATTTCTCTGCCCCACTCTGAATTCTGCAAGCTGGGAGCACCACACACCTGACTCCTTTCACCAATACGAACAGCTGCATCCAATGAAAAAATAGAGAGGGGTCTCAAGGCACACTATTTTCATTAGTAATTAGGCACTCCCTCCAGATCAATGATAACACACCTGCTTCTCGTGCTGGGGCCAAGGGACCTAAAAGTAGAAAATAATTAGTTAAGGAAGAAATGAGATGAATTAAGAGTTTATTGACCTGCTCCTCATGTGCTTAAGCAAAGCAAGAAATTAAATCAGGTGTTTCAGTTGCTGTTTGTTTGAAGGGTTTGTGGAACACCAGATTTTTTGAGTGCCCTTAAAAATGTTTTTATGGGGAGCACCCAGGAGACTTCTTACATCCTCACAACCTAATGAAATGGGCAGTCTCATGCAGAGTCTTCTAAAACCATAGTAGCCCAAAGAATGTGATGGTATGATAAGTCAGGAGATAAGGCTTCACAGCTGAGAGGGAAAATAAGCCTCCTAACTTGACTCCCAGTGAAAAATGGGAACGGAAGAGCTCTCTTTAGTGAATTGTTAGAAGTACTTATTACAAAAAAAAAAAGGCATCTTAATTACATTTGGTAAGAAAGAAAAAGCTCAAAGAAACTGCACCACAAATTTATGTAGCATTCTACCTGTCACGAATGAAAGCATGTCTACAATACGTATATGAATATAATCTCACTGTTGACTTAGGGCAGTTCCAAGCAAAAAAACCTTTTTTTTTTTTTGTTAAGTACTTCATGTGCCCCACTTATCCTTTACCAACAATAACAACTAAAAAAACCCATTCCTTAATTCAATACATTTAGCCTATTTCTTGGGAATGAAAGCTAAAGAATAATATAACCTGCTCAAACTCTCCCAAGATACCAACAGTATCCTGTTGTCTTTCTTAAGTTCATCAAGGATGACTCTGAAATTTTAACTCTACATCAAATTAGCAAGCAGTGTCATTTAAACCTTTCTTAGTGTGACTGTTGGTTCAGGCTTGGAAATTTACACTCAGAATGTTGTTTTCATAATAACAAGTATTTTAAATTGAAATTATGTAGGAATTTTGTCTTCAAAATAAGAACAACACCCAGACATACTTAGTCTTCCTGGACCACTGAAGTTCTACGTAGGAGAACATATAAAGTCACCTGGACCCTGGTTTCTTTCTAGGAATGACTCTTGAAAGACTAGCATTTTATAAAGTCAGCTGGTAGAAAACATTGCAATATCTGCTGGAAAACAAACTGATATAAAATCTAGTTATGTTTTGTACAGTTTCTTGAAGTATTTCAGGTTCTTGTCAAGTTACCAGCCTTTAAAAGTCCAGCAGAATTCTGAAATGAGCTATGTGTATTTCATAGGACAAAAATATCCATCTATGAATGAACAATTAGTAACAGGTTCCCTGAAAGCATCCACCTGAAATGGTCTCGTAATTGCAACACACACGCTCCCTCTTTCTGGGCTGTTTTACATGCAAGAAACACAGTCCTAGCCCAGTGGAAACAGGCAACAGAATTACAAGCCTCCAAGAGGATTTTATTTCAGCCTAGAAAGAGCACTAAGCAAAGTTCTTCAACAAACGCAGAACGAGCCGCAGCTCCTAAAGACAAAAACACGGCTCGGCGCTCAGCGTCCCTTCGCACACTCCGTGCACAAGCCCCTTATTCCTCCCTGTTTGCCCGCTCTCCGCAGCCTCGCTGTCCCGGCGGGGCACACGGGGCACCCACACACACAGACAGACACACACACACACACACGGGGCACNCCCGCGCCGGCCGGGAGGGGCTGCGGGGGCGAAGCGGTTAAAGCGGCGCGCGGAGGTTTGGGCCGCGCCGGCCGCCGTCCCGCGGTGCGTGGGCGCGCCGGGCGGTTCAAAGCGCGCGCGGCCATGGCGGAGCAGGGGCTGGGCATGGCTTCCATGATCCCCGCGCTGCGGGAGCTCGCCGGGTAGGGCGGGGGGTCTGTGTCTGTGCTGCGGCAGCGGCCTGTGGCGGGGGGGGGGGAGGGGGGGGGGGGGGGGGGGCTGGTTGCCATGGGGGGCGGGGCGGGCGGCGCCGCCGCTGCGCAGGGAGCAGCTGCTCCCTGACACATC
>VWZF01000181.1:842053-881764 GCA_013396755.1 Sclerurus mexicanus | reverse complement strand
ACAGACAGACACACACACACACACACGGGGCACACACAAACACACACACACACAAACACACACACACGCGTGTCACCGCTCCGGCCCCGCCGCCCCCCGCGCTGTCCGAGCGGCCCCTCGGGGCTCCCACCGACGCCTCCCAAACTTCACCCGCTTCAGCGCTTCGGAAAAGAAACACAAGCACAGCGCAACACGCGCTAAAAGCGTAGCAGCGCTAAAAGAGAAAGGCGGCTGTGTTTTGAACACCCCTCGCGCCCGGCCCGCACTCCCGCCCCGCTCGCTGCCCACCTGCCCGGCGGCGAGTCCCGGCGGCGAGTCNGGGACGAGGAGGAGGAGGAGGTTCGCGCCCCGGCGCTGTGCGGAGTGTCCCGCGGCCCGGCCCGCGCCCTCCCCTCAGCTCGTCCCTTGTCCCGCCGGGGTCTGCCTGTCCCTCCCGGGGGCTCTGTCAGAGCCCGCGCTGAGCGGCGTGTGCCTTCCCGGAGCCGAGCCCTGCGGACGGCACAGCTTCGCCCCACAGCACAGCGCTGTGCTGAGGGGGGGACCCCAGAGGGCCGACCGCCCGCTTGGCTCCCCGGGCAGCTGCTGCTGGCACCCCTTACCCAGGGTAGCTGGGCCTGTCCGGTTGAATAACTTTGGCTAATTCAAAAAGTGAAACAGGGTCTTACTTTTTGTCTGCACCAAAGCTGGTTTGTTACGTGGTAGTAGCATGTAGATAAATCCCTTCGTCTGTCAGATGTGGGTTTGATACGTATCAAACGTATCTGTATAACAAAATTAAAGGCACTTAAGTTCATTATAACATTTTGTACTTCTGAAGACTAGAGAGGAGTGACAGTCTAGTCACTAAAACAAGAAAATCAAAAAAAACCCCAAGATATCAATATGTATTTCTTTTAGAAGACTTCTAGAAGAAAAAAAAAATCAGTGTTTAACATTATGTTGTTGAGAGAGACTTTAAATAATTATTTTGTCCTTTAAAATCAATAACATCAAAATATCATACTTTTAATTTTAGGGCTAGCCCAGAAGAATACAACACAGTTGTGCAGAAACCAAGACAAATACTCTGCCAGTTTATTGACAGAATTCTTACAGATGTAGATGTTGGTAAGCATTACATCCCTATCTTTTAAAATTATTTGCTTTAAGCTTTCAGTTGTTACTGCCAAAAATACAAGTTACAACTTCAACAACATTTTGGAAATTATGAAATACATACAGTACCAAATTATCATTTTAATTATCTGTACACTTGCACCCAGGAGAATCAGTAAGGGTAACTTACTGTTTCCAAGGTGTAAATTTTTGTAGCTGTCTCAGAAAGACTGATACTTTGTGTAACTTAATTGATCAGTTTAAGTATCATACCCAGGTGAAAAGCATTCATTAATTCTTTTATAGTACTGAAAGGAAAAGCTGTAAAAATAAAAAGCCAGTCTGCTTTATATACTGCTTTTGAATACATAAGTGTTTTATTTTATTATTGCCATGTAAATTTTCTGGTTAACTGCTGTCTGAATCTCAGATAGTTTCCTTCTTGTGTGAGCTAACCCTGTGGAGTTTGGATAATGCAGTGTGATTCAGATACCTATTTCAGTGGAGCAGCATTGGATATGCTAAACTTTCTGCTTCAGTGAGCTGGCTTTACCATTTTAAAACTTCTATTTCCTGAAGATTTAGAATAATTCTCAGATTTGTTTCTCTACCAAGACCATAAACCTAGGGAAATATTAGGTATTTGCTATTCTTCACTCGTCACACAGTTGAATAGGATGTTAACTGAATGCTAATGCATAATAATAATGTTAATAATAGCTAATGAGGAGTTTATATTTCTCTTCATACAGTTTGGAGTCACATATAGAGTTTACAATATGCACAAAATCATCCTCATGGATTTAAAAAACATACTTCCAATAAATAATTTAGGAGGTTCAAAACCATATCATAGTACATTATAGATATGAAAACATTCTTCTCATTAGGTGTTGACAAAATTTGTGAAGTTGATTTATTGCAATGCTGATTCAAATACTGTTGTCTTCTTTTTTTTTGAAGTTGCTTTGGAACTGATTAAGAAATCAGATTCACAGCCAAGTTCTGTAATGTTGCTTGATTTTATTCAACATATAATGAAATCTTCCCCACTTATGTTTGTAAATGTGGATGGAAATCAGGAGGAAACAGAATGCAGTTGTATTGGTGAGTTTGTTGAAAATGTTTGTTGGAGCTTGCTATTTTCAAGATTCAATTTTGCAGACGTTGTCCAAAAGAACAGAAGAGGGAAAAAGGGAGATATGTAAGTGACTCGTTATGAATTTATAAATGCACTTTTGATAATGGAAATTTACTGGGACAGATTTTGACATTACTGTTCCTGTTGCATAGTGATATCACCTGACTCTTGTTGATGAGATATACTGTACTCATTGCCTGAGGGATTTTTTTAGACAGAGGAGAATGTCTGGAACTGCCCAGTGTAAAATGTGTGTCTTTCATTCCCACCCCAATCCTCATGTGCTGCTCCCTCTTCTTTTCCTCTTTTTCAATGGGATCTGCTGAATAAATGTCCTGGTGAAGATTCTGTTTGCTAAGCCTGCATGCATTTATCTCAAGGAGTTTTCTTTTGAGATGAGCAGTCTGCCCTCAGGGAAGTGCTCAATAGGAGGTTTTGGTTTTAATCTTAATAATTTTCTGTTTTCTCTGTCTCTTTTATTGTCTTAGAATTTAGTAACTGGATCATAACAAGGCTTCTACGAATTGCTGCAACTCCAAACTGCAACACATTGCACAAGAACATTTGTGATGTCATTTGCTCTTTACTTTTTCTGTTTAAAATGAAGAGTTGCTCCATTTTTGAAGTACTAACTAAAGACTTGTTATGGCTTTTCCAAGACTTAATCATCTTGCATCAAAATGATGCACAGAAGCATCTCAGAGGAAATGGACTGGTCTGGCCAGTCACTGTAAAGAGATTTTCCAGCAATATAAGTGACAAAGTGGGATATTTAAGATTGGCACCATTACAGCTGATGGGTATGCCCAATGTAGAATGTTTGGAAGTTATATTAATGTCTATTCTGACAGATATTGTTGCAGACCTGTTTTTTGTAAGACAAGATACAATTCTCTGGGGAATAGGCTGCTCCCTGTTGGAGTATGGCAGCCCAAAAGTTAAAAGTTTGGCAATGAAGTTTCTGGTGAAATTAATTCATTTAGGAGGACCTCCAGAACAGCTGGCCAGTGTCTTCTTCACAGTCTTTCTTGAAATTCTCCAGTCAGCCCTTGAAATGGAGACTGATGAATCAGAACTCTTTGGAGAACCACTCTTACTGCTGGTGAGGACATTGTTGCCTTTTGAAGCAGAGTCTTACAAAAATATTGAACCTGTCTACTTGAATATGCTGCTGGAGAAGCTCTGTGCATTGTTTGAAAGTGATGTGTTTAGGTGTCTTCAGTCTGAAAAGCTGAAAACCACTTTTTGCCATATACTGCAGTATTTTCTGGAATTTGTTCCCGCTGGCTATGAATCTGCCTTACAAGTAAGAAAAGCCCATATCAGTACCATATGTGGAATTTTTGTGAATGTGCTTGGAACTCAGGAGGAACAAGAGGTAGGTTAATTTTAAAAACTGTATTTATTGTGTGAATATATCATATACAAAATGTGCAGAGAAGAAAATCTAGGAAATGCTATTTTTAGTTGCATATTTAGGTTGATGTGCCTTGTTTCTCAACTATTTCACATATTTGTTCAGGGCAGAGTTTTTTGATCAGTTGGATGTAGCTGGACTCATGGTTTTTTTAGGTATATTAAACTGTTGATAAGCTATGCAGGCAAAACTGTCGGTAAGCATAAATAAAATCATAAAAGTATAAAATAGGAGTAAGGCCCACAGTACACTTGTCTGAGGGCAGCTTTATGAGTAATTTCCATTCACCTGAGACGCTCTTACTTTCTAAACATATCCTTTTAGTCATATTTGTTAGGGACAGGTAAAGAGAAAGGTTTGAACTAAAATGGAATCATAGAGTGGTTTGGATTGAAGGGAACCTTGAAAGGTCATCTGGTCCAACCACCTGCAATGAGCAGAGACACTTTAGATCAGGGCTCAGAGCCCCACCCAACCTGACCCTGAGTGTTTCCAGGGATGGGACATCTACCACCTCTCTGGGCAACATATGCCAGTGTGTCACCACCCTCATCATACAAGATTTCTTCCTTATGTTCAACCTAAATAAACTCTCCTTTAGTCTAAACCCACAATGAGTTGTTAATAATGAGGTGTTGCTATGCTGAGTGTTCCCTCTCCTCCATATATTCATGTGTGTATCGGATCTGTTGTCTCATAAACTTTGTGTGTCTGTCCTGATGGCTTTGGTAGCAAAGTATTATGGCAGGAACTGGGAATGAGCCGTACAAGCTGCATCCTCTCCTTTAGCAGCACAGGAAACTTCATTGCTTATATGAGCTTTCAGTAAGTTTTTTGAACAGAAAGGCTTTTAAGAACTTTGTTACCATACTATTTTGAAATTTTTTGTTTTAAGTCAGAAATAATAATAGCATGTCTTTCAGAAGTAAGGCGGAGCATACATCATGGTACCTCTGTTGTTTGTCCATCCCAGTATCTGTTGAGTCCACTTTATACAGCATTAAGGACACAAACAGAAGAAATCTTCCAGGAGCTTCCTGAGAACCAGCTGGAGACCTCTGATACTGATGGGTGGAGCAGCAGTGATGAAATTCCAGAGAAAAGACGCCGACTAAGCCTAGGCACAAAGCATCCAAAGAAATCCCCTACACCTTCAGTGTATGACATTCAATTACTACTTTTACAGTAATTTGGCTGTTGAATAATAAATGACAACTTTGCAAGGCAGTTTGTTCTTAACAGCCAGATTGAAAGATCTTCTGGGGAAAATGATCTAAGTGATATTTTGAAGGATCAAAATCCACAGGTGATTTTTAAGCCAAGCTTTAGTTAGAGACTGTATTTTTAATAAGTTCAATGGAAATAAACAGAAAAACTGAGAGCATCCATACAAAGTGACAGAATCACATGTGTGGCTGTGCTGTTATGTGGGATACACTTAAAGCAGGTCCAGTTAAGTCAGGTTGTGTTCAGGTGAACAAAGCCAGTTCTCTCAGTCTCTGCTTGTGCTGTGCTTCAGCTCCCTGATTATCTTGGACTTGCTCCAGCTGTTGATCTTTCTTGTATTTGGGCACTCAGAACTGGCTTCAGCATGCTATACTCCAGGTGTGGGCTCATGATCAGCCTTCATTCTTGAGTACAGCCCAGTATGTAGCTGACCTTTTTTGCAACAAGGTCACACTGCTCTTATATGCAACTTTTCCACAAGGCTGCTGGGTCATTTTCTCCAAAGCTCCTTGCTAGTTAGTCCAGCCTCAGCCTGTTCTGTTGCATCAGGGCTTTTGTGTCAGTTGCAGGACCTGCCATATGTTCATGAACTTCTTGTCAGCCTAGTTTTCTAGCCAGTTGAGGTCTTCTGAAATAACAGCTCTACTTTTATCCACAGAGTTGACTGTGTCATTGCAGAAAGGAACCAAGGGCATGATTTGCCCTTGCTAAGTACATAATGGTGCTTACAGGCACCTTTTTTCCCCTCATGTAGGTAGGAATGAGTTCAAAACCTTCCCAGGGACTGAGGTTGAGTTGACAGAGCTAAAGTTCCTTGGATCCTCTTTTTTTTTTGCCTTTCTCAAGAATGGGTGCAATGTTTGCCTTTTTATAGTCACCAGACCTTTCAAGAATTGTAGACTTACACCTTTATAGCCTTTCAATGCCTGATTTGAGTCATACTTAAATTCAGTTAGTATTTTTTTTTTCTCCCTAAGAGCACATTTAAGCTATTTTCCTAATCCTGTATCAAACATGGATTAGCCCTGGTTTTGCTATGATGATTTATCTTTTCTGGAAAAAAGGATGTGTTGAAAAATAATTAATGTGGTCAAATTACAGACATAGCCCTGTAAACATGAAACTGAAGAGTTCTCTGTGGAATACCATCACTGAGAAAGCTGCCTCCTTAATGTCTGTCCTTGAGAAAGAAGTTCTGACAGTGGATGTTCTTCAGGCTGTGGAAGGCCTTGCTGTAATTCTGCGACTGGCTGCTCTGTGCACAGTTCATTGCTCTCCCCCAACAAATTCTACCAGGTAAAGGGGCCAAGGTGAAACCATGAGACCAGTAGTTACTTGTTATTGTCATTAGGATTCGTGTAGATTGCTTTCATCCTTGTGCATGTATCAGGAGAAGTACTGGACAGGCCTTGTATGTTTTGAAGTAGTGCATTTTCATAACTTTTCTTACAAGCAGTACAGTATTGAACGTTTATAATCTATTGAATTGATCATGTAACTTCTCTTTTAACAGTACAGATCATAAAGTATCCCAACCATGTAACTCTGACACATGTAAGAGGTCTCTGAGCTCCTCAGTGGTGAACACACAGTTCAAGTGGATTTCATCTGATTTTATCACAAGAGTAGTGAAAGTCTGCAGAAATGTGTTTGAGGCTGCTACACAGGTTGTTAATCTCGAACAAGTGATTGACAGAATAGTGAAAATCTTTGATGCTTTGCTGTATGCACAAGGTGAGAAATTCTTTACACTAACATGTTTTTTACTGTATTTGTGAAGTAGGAATGCATCTGACTGTAGCAGTCTATCGTGGGAGAGGTACTGAAATTAAAGATCTTGTGCTGGTATTCCAGTCTTGTACAAAAAATGTTAAATAAAAATAACACTCTCTGTTTAGAGAGCCTCCTTTGCATTCTTTTGTGAACATACTTTGTCTGTACATTTATTGATTTTTATCTGATCAAGAGAGTACCTGGGGACAGTGAAAATACATAAGAAAGGAACAAACTTTGAGCAGTTTTCTTTTTAAAACACACAGAGGCAGCATGACTTATTAACTTTGCTCCACTCAGCAATTTCAAAGCTTGTGATCAGCTTCTGCAAATGTGGCATGCAGGAAGTGTACCAAAAATATTAAGTACTTGCATGCTTTTTTTTAAAAAAGTAACTAGTAGGATGGACAGACTCTATAAGACTATAGAGTTACTGTGAGTTCAGCTTACTAGACATCCCAGAGTCCACCTGAGAGTCTTCATACAAGTCCAGAGATACCGAAGTTGTATTCATTCTGCTGCTCGTGTATTACACTCTGTCAGCTCTTTAATGAGGTTTTTAGTTTTTTTTTGATGAAGCACTACATGATTTATTATTGCATATCCGAAATGTAGGATATCAACATGTGGGAATAGTGATACTAATCTTCATTGATAGAAAAATTAACATAGCAAATCAAGAACAGAAAATGTTTTATAAACTATAAAGTGCTGAAAAAGTAATTTGTTTTTGTTTTTTCCCTTAGTGAAAATTCCACTGAGTGATCAGACTCTTGATAACTTATGTGCATTTCTGTCTCTGCCCTGGATTTGCAGCCATCCTGATGATTCTTCTTTCAAGTCATCTATTTTTGCATTTGATCCTCTAGTTTTGAGTCAAAAAACTGCACAGAGATTCTGTAAGTATGTTACATTCCAATACTGCTTTGGAATGGTTTTTCTAAAGCACAGTTATTTTCTTTGCCCTCTTATGATGGTTGCTGGTATTAAAAGTTTAAATCAAGTAATTGTGTGCTTTGTTTTTTCTTTTTAGCACCCCGAACTCAGTCATACTGTGTGTTCCTTCTGTCTCTCTTCCCAAGGAACATTCATCTGGATTGGAGAAAATCCATTTATCATTGGGCATTACAAAGTCCCCATGAAGTAATTCGGGCCACTTGTGTTAAGGGATTCTCTCTTCTGCTTCATCCACCAAGCAGCACGGTTCCCAAAGCTCTTTTGTATGTATTGGGGCTGCTTTTCTAGGTTTGGGCAAGAATTAAAATGGCCAAATAGGAAATGTAATTTAAGCAGAAAAAGAAATGTTTATTTCTATTTCATGTTTGTCCATATGTCTCTTAAATTTTTTCCAGTTTCTTTGCCTTTTGTACATATGTCTTGGTGTGGTCTTTCCTTTTGTGTTAGTCTTTGGTTTCTTTGTAACATGTCAGACTCACCACGCCCAGTGCTGCTTCAAACATTTAACAGCACATGAGGGTAATCTGAAAAGGACAAAGGTAATTTAGTGAGACACATCCTTAAATTGTCCTGATAGTGTTGTCAGTATAGTTAGAGAATTCAGACAGTGTAGAAAAACAAATTTCTAGGTAAATGATCTATTAAAATGACTTCATTTTTGTTTCCATTTCAGAAATCCAATCAGAGATGAGTCTGAGCTGGTCAAGGAGGCTTGTGCTGCTATGGTTGGCAAATTATCTTGCTGCCTTTCTGGTGCATTCTGTGTACAACCTTCCTTGGCAGACGCTGCTATTAAACATGTTACTTGTGATATTTTGTGTAGCAGCCTCACTGTGACTTCTGCTCATGGAAAAACTTGTTCTGTGCAAGCCCGTGTTTTCAAGCCATTTCTTACTCTCCTTGAGAGCAAAGCACCCAGTTCAGTAAAGCTAGGTATGTGGCTTTACCTTTATTAACATTGTACACTTCCATATGAGGTACTAAGTCACTACTTCTGTGCCTTTCTCCATTCCTTTTATTCTGTGCTAGGTTTTTTATAGCTTGAAATGTTGTATTTCAGTTGATTTCACTGCTGATGTTTAATGTTGTCATTAAAGAACTGATATTCTTTTAAACTACCTTGACTTAATTTTGGTCTATGACTGTATCTAGAACTGTAATATTTGATAAAATCTGAATTTTAAATAGCTTCTCTGATTTTACAATATTTATTCTTTTGATTAAAGAAAGTATAGTTTGCTTTATGGCTTGCTTGCATCACTGTTGTGCACTTCAATAGATTTTTGAAAAAGTATTAAAAATATATTTTCTATTTCTTCTCCAACCATGCCACCCAGCATTTATAAAAAATATACCTCACCTTTGCAAACATCTGGATTTTAACACTGATGAGTCCAATGTGAAGATTCTTGTTGGATCTTTATTAAATTTAATGGAAGATCCAGACAAAGATGTAAGAGTGGCTTTCAGTGACTGCATAAAGAACATACTAGAATCCTTAGACTCTGAAGAAGGATTCATAAAAGAGGTGAATTCATATTTATTTTTGGGGTTTGTTCCTAAGTTACTATGTGTCTTGTTTCACTAATGTCAAACACTAAAATTATCTTTGTTTTGTTTTCACATGTACCAGCTGTTTGTTTCAAGAATGAAAGAAGCCTACACAAATGCCAAAATATCCAGAAATAATGAGCTTAAAGATACCTTGATTCTCACAACAGGAGATATTGGAAGGTATTTTTGATAGTATCTTGAAAATAGCCAAGTCGCGTCAGTTTGTGATGCAGAGTAACCTTTTGTTCAAGTGTAAGATTAAGTGACTTATTTCAAAGTCAGCCTTTGTCCAGAGCCTGCTGCAACTGTGCAGAGCTGTTACTTCATATGGATCATTCCTCATTTTCTTCTGCTCTGTCACAGGAAGCGCAGATAAGCCATGCAAATACAACGTGAGTCATTTCGAATTGTGGTAGTTGTATATTCCTATGTATGCAGCAGTTCAGTTTTCCTTTTTAATTCTTTTTCTTCTGCTTACTTTGTAAGGGCATCAAAAGGAGATTTGGTACCATTTGCCCTCTTGCATTTGTTGCACTGTTTATTGTCCAAGTCGGCTTCGGTGGCCGGAGCGGCATACACCGAAATCCGGGCCCTGGCAGCAGCCAAGGCCCTCAAACTGCAGGCTTTTTTCAGCCAGTACAAGAAGCCTATCTGTCAGGTAAGAAGAGCTGGTGGCTTAGAAAAGCATGTGTTTAGCTGCTTTGTGTGCATTTTGAAAATGGTATTAAAGGTAAAAATTGCAAGCTGAAATCTCGTAGGACAAGAAAAAGAGGATTTCAAGAAGAAAGACTCGTACAAATATTCAGGAAGGAATGGGAAATCTTTGACTTTGTCATGATCTTTTTTCAATAGTAGTGCTTCTTTGTTTCATTCCCTAGATTCTGTCATTCTGAAATAGGGCATCTGTATAGTTTCGTGCATTATGTAGTACTATTGCTGCAAGATACTATGATTTAAAATTGGATTTGAAGTCAGCATTTTACAGGTGTAATTGTGACATGATTGATTTGGATTTTTTTCTTATACTTGTTACCTAAAGACAGAAGTTCTGTTTAAAAAAAATTGCCAAAGCAAGCTTTTCTAATTTTGCATATTTTTTTAATAATGCAATATTTGAATCCAGGGTTGGAAAGTTGAATGTAATTATTAAGTGGATGATAATCCAATTCTATTGCAAAGTAATAATCATATATATATGTGCAATAAATGAGAGATAAAAACAGATGCTTAGAAAGAGGAGTGTAACTCTTGTGTTTAGTTTTAGGAAGCAAAAAAGAGGAAAATAATATTAAATACCTATTTCTTCCTTCTTAGTTTCTAGTGGAATCCCTGCACTCCAGCCAGATGGTGGTGTTGAGTGCTCCGTGCCAGGGCAATGAGCTGCAGAAACAAACAGCTGCCCACCAGAGAGAAATGGCTCTGGACATGTTATCTGAGATTGCCAGTGTGTTTGATTTTCCAGATCTAAATCGCTTTCTCTCGGTAAGTTGGTCAGTCCTTTTTACTTTTAACATTTTTTGTGTGTGCTTGTGAATTTCTGTTGTAATCAACAATTTTTCTGTGAATGTCAGAGATCTGATTTTTTTTTCTCTAGTTACTGTTGCTTGTTGTAATATATAGGCTACTTTGGGATTGCTGTAACTGGGAGCTGAAATACAGAGGAACAGTTTTATCAAGGAGTTAGAAGGATGGCTGTAGTGCTAATTCAAGTATGACAGATAATGAGCAGAGGTCTAGAATGCTCATTAAGTATGTCAGTATTAATGATCTGGTGCACTTGGAGGGATCCTTTGTAAGGTGTGATTTTTGCATGGTGTCAGCTTTCTTGTTTCAAGTGAGGAAAGCTCTGTTCGGTGGACAGCTCTTTCTGATCTGGTTTCAGATATGTGTTTCACTGGAAGACTAAGTATCTTCATAATCATACTTGTATTTTCCTTGTTGGTAGATGAGAAGTGCACAACTGTTAACTAAGCAGTGTTCTAGTTGAATGGTAGGCTGGGGCAGTGTTGTTGTATGTGGGCATGTTGTTGTTCTGTTTTGTTTTGGGGTTTTTTAAGATTTCCTTTTGTGAAGAATCTGAATGGACAGAAAAAATGCCAGCTCACTTTTTGTTTATATGTTTCTTAGTTTTGACTAGGTGAAGCAGCTTCTAAAGTAATGAGTTCTACCTTCATTTTTACTGGGTATTTCCACATTGTTAAAGTTCTGCTTTATTCCTGCCTACAGTCATACTTACAAGCAGAGTTGTGTGTTGTGGTGCTGACACAAATGGAACTAAGCATAACCCTGGGGTTTTTGAGGGGTTTTTGTTTGTTGGTTTTTTTTCCCCTAACTGTTGTTCTTAATTTGCCAGCGGACCCTGCAAGTTTTGCTCCCTGACCTTGCAGCCAAGGCTAGTCCTGCAGCCTCCACTCTCATTCGAACCATCGCAAAGCAACTGAATGTAAACCGAAGGGAGATTTTAATCAACAACTTCAAGTACATCTTCTCTCACTTGGTCTGTTCCTGCACCAAGGATGAGCTCGAGCGGGCGCTTCATTACCTCAAGGTAAATCGGCCTTTGCTCTGTTACACCTGCAGGTGAGGAGCAACAATTAGTGCAGAGTGAGCTTGCTGCTTTATTTAAGTTAAGGTATTGCAGAGCATACGTTGGGAAACTGCGTATGCAGAAATTTTGTTCTTGTTATTTGTAATCAGTTCAGTTGGCTCTGAGGAATGGTTGTAAGATATTTTATGAACTTAGCAAATTCTAAAAATTTGGTTTGGCTAGCATTTCGCTGATTAGAAAACACAGAAAAAGCTTCCATAGTAAATCAACTGGAGTCCAGTGCGTCCTGTTTCTCGGTGTGCTAATTTCATTGTGACTAAGTGAAGCCTTGGTTTCTGTTTGCTCTTTGGTTATAGAATGAGACTGAAATAGAACTGGGAAGCTTGCTGAGACAGGACTACCAGGGGCTGCACAATGAGTTATTACTGCGTATTGGAGAGCACTATCAGCAAGTCTTCAATGGCTTGTCAATATTGGCTTCGTTTGCCTCTCATGATGATCCCTATCGAGGACCCAGAGAAATAACATCACCTGAACAGATGGTAAGGGCAGCAAAATATTCATGTTCGGTTTTGTTCAATAATTTATTTTTTTTGTCCATCATGAGAGTGAAGACAATTTGACATTCTCTGAATATCACTTATTTGAGGCAAAAAGTGGAGGAAAGGCTAGCATTTCATATTAAGTGTTCCTCTAATAGGGAGATACATACCAAGTGTGCATAAAACCAAATCAAAACAAAACAGTGCCCAAACAGACCGACAACACACATATGTGATTCCCAAGATCCTACAAAAACAACAAAACCCACAGCCTAATAGAGGTGTCTTCATTAACACTGGTAGTTCTTAATTAGTAGTGTTTGTATTTGTGATGCTTCTCTCATTAGTATTTCATATCTGCTTTTTAATTTCTTAAGCTTAGGAATGCATTAGTATTAAGACTATTTTGGTCTTTTTTCTTTTCCCTTCTACAGGCTGATTATCTGCAACCTAAATTGCTTGGTATCTTGGCTTTTTTTAACATGCAGTTACTGAGTTCCAGTGTTGGCATTGAGGATAAAAAAATGGTGCGTAAAATTAATTTTGAATATTAAAACAAAAATAAGCAAGGGCTGTTCTGATATGCCAGACTTACTTGTGCGATCATGCAACTGTCACTGGAGTCTCAAAGGTACTCGGGTTCCATCATGACTCTTTAAAACCCATGGTGTTGCTGTGGGTAGGACTTGTGTGTAAGCTCAGCAGTGTTTGTTTTGTTTCTTCAATGGTCAGATGAGGTACATATTTCAGTCAGACATGGTGCATGTAGCAAGTCAGTCAACCAGGAATCCAAGTGTATTATTTTTAATGCATGAAACAACAGTGGGAGGGTGAGGGAATATGGGAGAAAACTGGAGTTGCTGCAGGGAACTGGGTTATATAAGGGCACTCGAGGGCAAAGGTGAAGAAAATAAGATGCAAAACCAAGAGAAACTAGTTATTAGTTTTGCTTCTCACAGAACAGCTCCTTTAAGCTTTCCAGTAAGAGAGCATTTAAAGAAATTAGAGCTCGCAGCTTGAGACCAAGTTTGACAGTTCTGCTGAGGCAGTGCTTCTAACCATAAGACCAGCCTTTTAGCCAGCTCAGAGAGGTAGTGCAGATGATTTCTGCAGTGCTAGAATGGATATAACCTTTACATTGACAGACTGCATTTTCTTTGGTGTTTTTTGTTTTCTCAGGTATTTGTGCTGAGGTGCTTCCATTTTCATAGCCCCATGTCTTCATGCTTTCTGAATTTCTTGATTTGTATAGAATTTCTTTGGCTGCATCTGCTGTTATTTCTATCTTTTCTTGTTGTGTTTTTTGTACTTGGTGAGTTTCCCCTTGCATGACCTTTCCTCAAGCTCAGGTTTATTCCTGTTACTGATCTGACATTGTACTACCTTGTTTAGTGTAGTGTTACTGGGACTGAAATGTCTCCTGCATCGCAGTATTTCTCTTCTTTCATTGACAAGTGAGCTATTAGCTGTTCCTGAAGCTTATCAATCACTTCTGCCAGAAGTTGTATGTCAATTCTGTTGGTGTTTTGTTCTTTTGGTTTGTTGGTTTTGGGTTTGTTTTTTTTAAAAATGCATGTTTGTTTATTTTCTCTATATTTTCTAAGCCTGCTCTTTTCTGCTTTGGATATATAGTCAGTCATGTCTTATAACAGAATCTATAATAATTAACTCCTTTGGTGTCCGCAGTTCTTCCCTCATCAATCTGTCAATAGCCTAAATAAACATGGGTTTTGTTACAATCCTGTCATTAGGGATTCCCTTTCGTTCTCTTTCTAAACCAGAATTGTTTGTTGAAACATCAAACTGATTTTGGTATCTTATACAGTATGATTTCTTAAGCAAGAGTAGCCTGATTTTATTAGAAAATATGGCTTGTACATGTTTTCCTGAGTATCTAACACACTAAAATGACTTTTCTCTATGTCTAGGCTTTAAATAGTCTTAGGTCTTTAATGAAGCTCATGGGTCCCAAACACGTCAGTTCAGTTAGAGTGAAGATGATGACTACGCTGAGAACAGCTCTAAGATACAAGGATGACTTTCCAGAACTGTGTTGCAGGTGAACTGATGATGTACCAAAGCAGTGGCATACCTGCTATTTCTGTCCTTGAATATACTGACTTGTTTTGTGCTGACAATAATCTAAACCACAGAGCTTCTCATGACTCACCTGAAATGTCTTATGCAGAGAAGAATCATTGATTACTACTGTTTTGTTGTCTTTTCTTGCTTAGAGCCTGGGATTGTTTTGTTCGAAGTCTGGACCATTCATACCTTGGCTCCTTGCTTAGCCATGTGATAGTGGTTTTATTGCCCCTTATACATATCCAACCCAAGGAAACTACAGCAATATTCCATTTCCTCATAGTTGAGAACAGGTACTGTTCAAAATATTTTCAGTTATATGGATTAAATCCTGTTGCAGGAATGGTGGTAACCTCAAATTCAAGTTGTCCAGCACTGAGATGAGGAAACTTGTTTTTCTGCTAAATAGTATGTTTTTCTATACAATACCCACTTCTCTAAATTGTGTCTAGATCCTGAAATCTAGCAGTTAATAGCCTCATCTGGAAAGCTGTTTTTATATTGTCCTTATAAAAATATCTAATGCTGTGCAAAGTCACAACCCATTCAGACACTTAACCCCGCCAGGTTTTCTTGAGTCTGTGTTTTTTCTGCTGGCATGGAAAATCACTTCACTCTACAGAATAAAGCTGATTGCTCACATTTCCTCTAAGCTAGAGAGAAGTGTACAGGGTTGGAAATGGGGAGGAAATGAGTTCTTGGTTTTCTTCAGTAATTAAAGTTAAAATTCTGAAGTGGACAGATTATAATGTTCAGTAACATTTCATACATTTTCTTCAAGTGGTCACACCAGCTGAAAATAAAATCAAAGTTTAACACAAAATACTTTAACGTTCATGACTTAACGTTTTTGAAGATAATGTTGAGTCTTAATTCTTTTTGTCTTATATTTTGTAGCTTAAAAGTATGACTTTTTTGTTGTGCAAATGCTGGTCATTAATATCTTGATTGCTTTTGTTGCGTTTTCATTTTTCTTGCATTGTATCATGCCACCAGTTTTCAAAATAAAAGGTGGCAGTAGGAATAATAAGGCTTTTGTCGAAGGCCTTGTAGTAGCAAAATTGAAAGCGATTTCTTCATGGTTTTCTTTTAATGGGTTTGTAAGTTTTTTGATCCAACTAATGTTTGCTATATTCTTTGCAATATTTTCTTTGGTAACTATTAGGGATGCAGTACGAGACTTTTTACATGAAATATATTTTCTGCCTGACCTTCCTGAACTAAAAGAAATTCAGATTGTCCTTCAGGAATTCAGAAAGGTACAGCTTCTTTTATTTACTTGATTGGTTTGAAGGCATCAAATGAATTCATGACAACTGAGGAATACGTGTAAAATTTATTGTTAAGTGGAAATAGTATTTATCTGCCTCCACCACAAAACAGGTTTCGTGTATCCCAGGAACAGTTTGAAGCAGGTTCTCATTCTTCTTTAGGAGTGAAATATATTCATATTCAACATTCTTTTTTCTGTAACATCTTCTGAACACTGACTTTTCATCTTTTTTGTGGGACTAAAGAGATTATAAGGTTAAAAGTCAGCAGTATTAGCTATGGCAGTCATGTGTTACAAGAAGAGCTACTTTTCAGTTGATCCCTTTTCCATATTCTCATTACAGGGAGCAATGTTTGTCTGTTTTTAGCAGTCCTCTGTGGTCCATTTCTTTTGCTTGCCCTCAGAATGGTTAGGTAATAGATGGGAAGTAGCAGTTATTTTGTGGGAATGAGATAACAAAAGTAGAAATTAATTTGGTTTTAGATAGACTCAAAGCAAAGCATTTTCTTCTATTTTATAATTTTTATTTACACCATCATTATATTTACCCAACAGTGTAAGTATAACACCTTTTGGGAAAAATGTTTAAAAAAATGCAGAAAGACAGTGGTCTATGGATATAGGTGAGAATGTAGGCTAAAGGTAATTGTTTCCATGTGTTCTCATTTGTGTTCTTTGAGATGCTGCTTAATCATATTCCTGTTACACTTAACTTGAACTTCTTATGTCTTGTTGAGGAATCCTCCAAAAGCACGGACTTGCAGACAGCACTGCAGCTGTCCATGAGAGCTATTCAGCATGAGAATGTGGATGTTCGTATCCACGCGCTCACCAGCCTGAAAGAAACGCTGTACAGAAATCAGGTATAGACAGCCTCCTCCAGAGAATCAAAACCAAATCAAATTAGCAGCTGGAGCAACTTCTTACTGTGTTACTCCCCTCAGTTCATTAAGCTGTTTCTTCATAGAATGGGGAAAATGGATTCTTTTTCATGACATCTCCATGTATGGCTTTTGCATCAGGAGCCTAATACCTAAAAGCCACCATTTTGTGTGTGTGTGAGTGGAATATCTGAAAGAACTGAGCTGACTTTGACCACCTCACATTTTCAGGTTTTTTCTCTTCCTTCTTTGTCTTCCACCCTCAAAAATTTGAATCCATTGATATCATAGTCAAATAAATTTTATAGCCATTTACAAGTTGAAGACACTGCTTTAAAAAACATGTGGTTATTACCTCAGAGGGTATATGTGACCTACTAGAAAAAAAAATAAGTCTGGCTCTTAGTAGCTGTTAGATTGTGGGACACTCTTTAGTCAAAAATTTTAAAAAAAAAATTAGGTGAAAGAATAGTAATTGTGTACATTCCTGGCCAATCTGTAACCCTTGTGGCTCAGGTCATCAAAATCCTGCCATGTCTTGCTTAGTTAACAGTCTAGCAAAATAGCTGAGGCAAATCAAACTTAATTAGTTCCACAGCTTGTGGAACTATTTGCTCTGTTATGTTGGCTGTGTTTTCATCAAACATAACAATGACAACCATCTTAATTTCTTTCTGGTTTTGGACTAAATGCGAAACTGGGGAATTAAAAGCTGGGCCAAAACAAAAAAGAAAGGACACCCAATTAAAATGATGGACATTGATTAAAGGACTTGAAATCCTGGGCTTTGTAGGATATGAGAGTGAAGAAATGACCAAGAAATAGCAAATAACGAGAATACAAAGGGCAACAGAACCAGCAGCTGCATGAAAGAAATTGGGAGGAAGTACTGAAACACATGAGGAAAAGGGACAAAAAAGTGAAAAAGATAATGTAGAAAAGAGGTTCTTGGTAAGACAAGGAAAGACAATGAAGTCAGTAGAGAGGTGTATTGTAGTGAAATACTTTATTGGCCATGAAAGCAGTATTAATTGAGGCCCAAATGCCTCATTCATTTTAGTCTTTCCTACGGTAACAAGCAATTTAGTGTAATTGGGCTATAGTTAGAGTAAGGCACTATTTGATTCACTAACCTAAACTCATGGGTAAATGAAATCAGAAATGAGTGAGTTACAGATGGAAAATTTCCAAGATTATTTACCATAAACGTTCTTGTAAAATAACTCATCTTTATTTTCCAACTTGCTAGGAAAAATTGATCAAGTATGTAACAGACAGTGAGACCGTGGAGCCAGTCATCTCCCAGCTGGTAACTGTTCTCCTCATCGGCTGCCAGGATGCAAACTCTCAGGCTCGACTACTCTGTGGAGAATGTTTGGGTGAACTGGGAGCCATAGATCCTGGCAGGCTTGATTTTTCAACAAGTGAAACTCAAGGAAAACATTTTACATTTGTGGTAAGAAGCATTGCAGTAATGTTTTGTTGAGCATTCAGAAGGGTCTTTTCCAAGTCCTTGGGAGTAGGGAACCTCTCATCTTTAGACCCTTTGAAAATCTGTCCTTGCTTTCTCACCTGAAACAGTTTAGACTCAAGCTTCCAAGTGATTGTTTAGAGATTAAAGATACAGCTATTACTCCGTTTTAGTAAACTTGGCATTCTGTTTGTGGTCGAGGCTGGTGTGGAAGATCCAAATTTTGCCTATGGATTATTAATGGAACTGACCAGAGCATTCCTTGCTTATGCTGATAATGTTCGTGCTCAGGATTCTGCAGCGTATGCAATTCAGGTAAGACACATGATTAGAGCCTATTTTTTCATCACAAATTATTTCTATAACACTGAACTTGAAGTTATGCAATATAAATGTTCATTTTGAAATACATATTTAAGTATTTGAAACTTCATCCTGTACAGCTTTAAATTAGAAGGTACACTTAAAATTCTGGGGAGTTTTCAAATAAAAGATAGATCTGTTTGCTTTGGTGTCACCGTATTTTAGGAGACATCTGATGTTTCAGAGGTAACTAACAGTCCACACATAGTGAATCAGAGTAATCCTGAGACTGACTTAGAATTAGTGCAGGTTCCACAGGCAGAAATGAAAAGCAGTAAGTGTTCCTAAGATGCTTCCTGCTTACGCTTTTAAGAAGTGACTGAAAGGGAGCCTACCCTTATCTTCAGACTCTAGTCTTTTGTGCTGGCTTGACAAGGAAGAGTCAGTCTAACCTGTCCTGGTTTATTGGCAGATGTGAAGAATATGAAATAGTCTGGCCCAAACACCGACTGCAGAATCTGGGAGATCAATAGTTAGTTGAAATCAAAACTTTCTATAACAATGTGAGATGACAGTTTTGCAGTTATAATTTCTGAATTAAGCATTCCATAACTTCTATCTCATTACTTATCATAGAATCATTAAGATTGGAAAATACCTCTGAGATGATATACACCAGGTTTTGTTACGACAGTGTTTGTGAAAATTCTCCGTGCTAACGTGGCCGTGTAAACCCTGCCTTGCAGGAGCTCCTGTCTGTGTATGACTGCAGAGAGACAAACACTGACTGCCCTGGCTCCAGGCTTTGGAGGAGGTTTCCTGAGCACGTGCAGGAGATCCTGGAGCCTCACTTAAATACACGGTACATGGCAACTTAAGCCATTTGTTTTCATAACAGATTTAATTTTTTTTTTCTTCAGTATTAACTTCATCTGATTTTGTGATTGTCACTCTTCTGGGAAGAGTGGTATGTGTATATATATAAAATTCAAATAAGATTTTTCTACATAAAGCTGAAGTAGCACTTACTTAAATGTAATTCTCTGTAAATTAAACAAGCAAAATTAGGAGCTCATACTTTGCCCACATCTGCCTGTTTGTCCCTAGGGCTTATAAGATGTTTTGAAGCTTTTGTTTCTGTTTTATTTCCTCTGTACTCAAATCTATTAATACCCCATTAGTGCTACCCTTAAGGAGCTCCTCCTGCTTCTGTAGAGTTCTAATTTGACTTTTCATTTTGTTGAAGTAATGATAAAAATAATGTGAAGATAACTTCAAATTATGTAATTATGTTTGTGCCTTAATTTGAAATAAACAATGTTTCCTTTCTATTTCCTTGTGAAGACAAGTCATGCTCATCTGTGATAAGCTTTACCATTTTAGAAAACAAACTTTTTGGTCTTCATGTATGTCTGGGATCTCCTGTCAAGAACTCAAATATTTATGAAACTGCATTTCTTAAAACTGATTTGAAGAGCACTTTAAAATATACTTAAATCCTCATGACAGGTTGTTTGTTTTATTTTGTTTCAAGAATCTCTGAAATAAAAGATCTTGACTTCTGAAAGTGTTTTCTTAATTCTGTTTTTAAAGATTCAGAAAATGAAATTTATTATTGTTCCAGTCAGGGAATTTCATCATTAACAATGTGCTATTGTTTATATTAAATAAAATAGTTACTTTTACTAAATGGATATTTTTTAATTGCAGGTACAAGAGTTACCAAAAGGCTGTAAATTGGTCTAAGGTGAAGAAGCCAATTTACTTAAGCAAATTAGGTGCTAATTTTGCAGAATGGTCAGCAACTTGGGCAGGTTATCTAATAACAAAGGTAAGAGAATAAATCTGCTTTCTGTATTGCCATATACAACACAGTTCTTGAGCTGCATTTTGGTTTCTGAAAGTCAGGGGTGGGTGGGAGAACGTGCCTCTTGGCTAAGAGCCTCTCCTTCAGCAGGGTAACTCTGCACTTCCCCTCCCCTGCACCCTTCCTTGGCCAGGCTTAATAGGCAGCGTCGAAGCCAAAGGTCAAGGGAACTTGCTTTTGCTCAGAGACTTGTAAAACTGAAGGCATTGACAAATGCTTCTGAAAAGTATCTGAAATGCTTCTGGATTTACCTTCTCAGTTTTGGAAAGATTTCCTTACAGCTCCACAATCCCAGCACATAAAAAGTACTTGTCTCTTCATTTTCTTTTCTCCCTTTTCAATATCTGAGTGACCACTGAAAATTTCACTTCCAAATGAACCACTTTAAGAAGTGAATTGAATTACAGTAGCTCAGTAGCTACATGCTCTTCTTTCAGACAGAGAAGAATTAAATGTCTTCATAATTTCCTACATTTTGAGACTTTTAAGGGCAGAAGAGAGGCTGAGTATAGTGGTAAACTCTCAGCCTTAAGGTTTTTTCTCTAGCTAGTGCAAATTCACAATGGTGTAAAAAATACGGGGAAGTGGAACACGTAAGCAACGCTTGCCTGTCTTTTTGTGGATATAGCAGCTGCCATCTGACATCCTTGTTGCAGGTTTGAGTCTGCCGAACCTTCTGTAGGAGACAAGTATCTTGCATTTACTTGATGGAATAGAATTTGTGTTTGTCAACAAAAGGAAATCTAGTAATTGTTCAGGTATTTGCACTCTTGTAATGATGCTTTTCCTGGAAATGATCTTTTTCTGTAGGTACGGCATGATCTTGCCAGAAAAGTTTTTGATTGCTGCAGTATAATGATGAAAAATGACTATAAGGTGACAATTTATCTGCTTCCACACATCCTTGTCTATGTTTTGTTGGGGTGCAGTCAAGAGGATCAACAAGAGGTGAGATGTATAACGTGGTAGTGTTTTCCATGGGAATGGTCAGGTGTTCTTCCTAAGAGCTGTTCAGCTCTGCAGAGTTCCTGTAGACCTACAAGAATGAATTGTTTAGGTGTTAAACTCCTTTTTGTGTACTAATAATATAAATTTTCTCACAAGGTTCTGAATATACAAGTTTGTAACTGCCTTTCTGTGCTTTTCCATCTCTTTCTTCAGCTGGGCCTAGGATGAGATACTCTGTAGCTAATTATGACTACAGGAACATCAAGAGCTGGAGTGGTACAAAGAGGAAGAGTGTAACTAAAACAACCAATAAACTGAACTTGTATAGATCCAAGAATTCAGATCCATAATTTTTTCCTTTCCCTTGCATACAATTACAGTTTAAATGGATAAACTGTTGAGTTTCCAGATTCATGTGGAGCAGGATTCATAGCTGTGTTGTGGCAAGGCAGGGAGAGAAGAGTCCTGCAGAGGTTCCTTCAGTTTGCTTCAGCTGTCATTGCATGTGCCTGTGTGCTGCCACTTGTACCATGAGCAGCACGTGGATGTACAGAGAGATGCAAGTTTGCAAGGACTCTTTTGATACAACAGAGTTAGAGAGAAGATACTGAAAAATATAACTTAGATTTTATTAATTTGAAATTTCACTGCTAAAATATCTGTGTTTAAACATTGTGGGTGTGGAAAGGCTTGTAATGATTTTTCTTGTGTGAACAAGTATATCCACAATAAGCATCTATAATGTATGTTAACTCATAGTCTGTGGACTAAAACAAACAGGAAACAGGTCTTTTGGCATGGCATTTACTTAAATATAAGCAAAAAAGTAGATCTGTGATCTAGTAGCCAGTAGATAATTTTGCTCTTATCAAACCTTGAAGTATTGTATTTGTAGAAGAGGTGCAGTAGCATTTGTTGTGCCTTGAAACCTAAAGGCTTTCTCCCTGTATGGAATCTCCAGACAACAACTCCTACTGGGCTTGCCATTTCTTTCTCTTGAGATTGCGGGACAAAGAGAGCTTGAAAATAAGCCCCAAATTGTTAAAATGTACATTTATAGTATCTAGTATTTCATTTTGACTTTTGTGTTAATTGCTTCCTGCTATTTTGATGCTGGTATGACACTTCTATCTTTTAATGTTTGTAGGTTTACATGGAGATTATGGCTGTTCTGAAACACGATGACCAGTCCACCAGGAGACTTGAAGACAGTGCATCTGATCTCAGTCAGCTGAGCACACAGACAGTGTTCTCCATGCTTGATCATCTCACTCAGTGGGCTAGACATAAATTTCAAATACTTATTGCTGAGAAAAACACTGGCAAGTCTAGCAAAGACAGAGGTGATCTAAAAAGTGAGTGATTTAAAATTTTATTTAAAATGGCTTTTACATTTTTTAAATAAGTATTTGCATTTGTGGCTTCACATTATGACCATTTAAGAATGCAGTATAATATGTAAGTCCGTTTTATGATTTCTTAATATCACATTGTGATTTCTACCCATTCCCACCCCAAAAGGATTGTTCTGAATGCCTGTTAAAGGGAATACAGATTCAGAATTTAAATAACGAAATGTTAATTTCTTGATAGTTTTCTAAACATTCAGTTTAACATATTCTGTGCTGTCTTGCAAGATGAAGGAAGTGCACCACGATTGTTTTAAACAAATTATTGCTGACAGAAGAGAAAACCATGTTCTTAAATTAATACAATTACCTCACTAGATTGTTAAATGAGTTAATTAAGTTTTAATGCATAAGGTAATTCTTATAAATGAAAGCCCAATTGACAGACTTTTTAATATGTCTTGTTTTCAACAGCATCAAGTGAGGACTATGGAGAATATCAAAATGTGACACGTTTTCTAGACCTCATCCCTCAGGACACATTAGCTGTGGCTTCCTTTCGCTCCAAGGCTTACACAAGGGCTGTGATGCATTTTGAGTCATTCATCACAGAGAAAAAACAAAATATTCAGGAGCATCTTGGGTTTCTCCAGGTTCTGAAGTTTTTTTTGTTTTTGTTTTTTCTTTGAAATGAAAATGTACATGATAAATAAAGTTTTGTCAAATTCTTCTTTGAGATGGGAAGAAGAAAAGGTGCAGTCAGGCTCTTGCTGTTAGATACAAATATTTCGTCATCTGAGCAATATTTAGTATTTCCTCTTGCTTGGTGTGCTTCTTACATGAAAAGGAGTGAGTAGCTTTCTAGTGTATAATAAAAGATTGTAAAATCCTGCAAATAATGAAATGTGGTTTTGTTGAAAGTATAGCATTTGTTGGTTTTAGTTAGCTCTGTGCCTTTACTCAGAGAAAACACAGCTAACTGTAGTAACAAACAAACAAAAAAAGCCAAAGCACATTTGAAAAAAATCCAAGGGCTTATTTTAAAGTAGAAAAAGAGCTGCTGCTAAGGGTGTTGAAAACAAATCATTTTCAAGAAGTATTTTAACCTATGGGATGATCCTGTTTGTGGTTCTCTATGGTTTATATTCCTCAGTGACATTTCAAATTTGAAAAAACTTAGTATGTTGTTTTTCCACCTAAAGTAACCTGCATCTTCATATTATACAGCTTCATTATGTAATAACAGGACATTTATTCTGCCCTTTATACAGATGATTTCAAGTAACTTAATGTGTTGTTCTATCTATACTGTGAGATCATGAGTATTGTGGTTTGCTTAGCAAAAGTAGAGCTCAACTTTGGAAGTAGCCCAGCAAAACTGACATGTTCCATGAAAGCTTAATGCCAGCAAGTCTTACAGAGGAGTGTGCGCTCCATTTTCAAGAAGATGTGGAATTCTGATTATATATAAAAGAAATTCTTGTTGTCTTAGAGTTGTTTTTAATGTCCATTTCCATTTCTGTTTGCATAAAGAAATTGTATGCTGCTATGCATGAGCCAGATGGAGTGGCTGGAGTGAGTGCCATTCGGAAAGCAGAACCGTCTCTCAAAGAGCAAATCCTTGAGCATGAAAGTATTGGCTTGTTAAGGGATGCAACAGCCTGCTATGATAGGGCTATCCAACTGGAACCTGATCAGGTAAATAGAAAGCAATTTTTTTCTTTTTTAATATATATAACTAGTATTTTTTTAATCTGAACTCACGGAAGACTAAGTAAAAAACTTCAGAATATTGAAGTAAAATAAGAGTATAAGAGTTTGTCGTGGCAGTTGCTGAATAATTATTGCTATTGGAAGTGTCTTATGAGGCAAATCTCTTACTGGATTTTTTGAATGTTCATTTAGCTTATGGTGCAATTAGTTATGCCTTTTCTTATTCTAAAAAGCACCCAAATGGGCGTCTTTCCTCCTTCAGAGTGCCATGAATTTCATTCCTGTATATGCGTGGTGTTTTTATTTGTTCTTGTTTGGGTTTTTTTTCCCCTATTTCTAGATTATTCACTATCACGGTGTAGTGAAGTCCATGTTAGGCCTTGGTCAGTTATCTACTGTCATTACTCAGGTCAATGGAGTGCTTGCAAACAGGTACTGTAAACATCTAATACAGGGCTTATTTGGGTAGTATAAAGCTCTTGTAGAAATCTGTGTCTCAGTAACCATTTCTGCTCATTATCAAGCATTTGAGGCTTATCCAGTTAGCAATGTGAAGCTAGAAACCTGTGAGTGCTATAAATTATTTCCTTCAAAATGTCTAGATGTTTTCTGCACACAACACTGTGTGCAGTGCTGGTTTATTCTTTAATTTGTTAGACAGAATCTTTCACTGTCTCCCATGTTACTGATTCCGTAGGTATTCTGTAGTCTAACGGGATAAATGGATTGAGAGATGGTAATTTTTAATGTGTACCATGGAAGTTAAATACACTGTGTGGGGATTGCAGTTGTGGGATAGCATTGCACATTTCTTATTTGTTCTCAGTGCATGTCCTTTGTTTTATTGACTTTTATTAGAAGCAAGCTTGCCTTGCTTCTTTTCAAGTAAGACAAGTCTTATATAAAAGAATATATGCTACTATAATGTAGAATTAACTTACCAAGAGGAGACAGCACAACGTTTTATTCTCTTTTTTTTCTTTTAATAGGTCTGAATGGATTTCTGAATTGAACACTTACAGGGTGGAAGCAGCCTGGAAACTGTCCCAATGGGATTTACTGGAAAATTACTTGGCTTCAGGTAAGTTATCATGATATAAAAATGTTAATACTTCATTGCATTTCTGAACAAGTGTATTTTTTAATTTAGTCATCTTGAATCAAGGGGCAGCTAATGTAATTTTTTAGTCTTGGATTTTAGTGGCGAGAGGGTTGGTTCTGACAGTCTTTTGGATTTTTTAACTGATTGTAAACTGTATAGTCTTTGAGAAGAAGTTTCAAGATGTCAAGGCTCAATATATTGTGGATTTTTTTGATGGGTGGATTGTGGAGAGTGCTACTAAAATTCAATTAATTAGCTCTGAGAAAAGCTTATTTTTCCAGGAGTATGTTAAGAAAAATTACCATGTTCAGATTAAACTGCTTAAAGTAACAGAGGCTGGTTTTTGTCCTCCTCAAAGATGTGAAGTCCACTACTTGGAGTGTCAGACTGGGACATTTATTGTTATCAGCCAAGAAGAAAAATGAAGCAGCTTTTTATGAGACACTCAAGGTTGTTCGAGCAGAACAGATCGTCCCCCTTTCGGCAGCAAGCTTTGAAAGAGGGTCCTATCAGCGAGGATATGAACACATTATCAGGTTTCTCAGTTTTATACCCCTATTTTCAAATCCAGAAATCATAAACAAGTATGCACTAGCAAGAATTTTGCATTTCTACAGTAAATGGTACTGATGTGCATTTTTTGTCACCTTTTTTTTATACTCACCCAACTGAAAACCTTTATATTTATCCCTCATGAAAAATATTCACAATAAAACCATTGTCTTTCAAAATCAGCAGCAAGTTTATGTCAACATTTTTATGTAATAAAAAACATCAGGTAATAAAAATCATCAATCTAATTCCATGCTTGAAGTAGTACATATTGGCCAGTAACTCCATTAACTTAAGAGCACTGCTTTTAACCTGTGTGGAGGCCAAAAAGCACTCCCTTGTTTTAACAAGAAAAGAGCAGTAGGAATTGGAACTCCATCCCTTGCAGTACTTTTATTTCTTCTGTATTAATAAACTTTAAAGTTGGCTGTAGTAGACTAAAAAGTGAGTAGCCTTTTTTATTAATGAAAAGGCATTTCCAAGCTCAGGTTTGCAACTTTACAGTGGCAGCTAATAACAGTAATAGTATTTCAAAATAAATGGAATAACTTTATTTTCATTAACAGTATATTGCTTTTAAAATGAGATTTCTTAAAAGTACCAGACTTTTTGAAGAATTGCTGCTAAAAGTAATGGATAGAAATACTCTTTCTAAAAACTGACTTCCTCTCCCAGTGACCTTCATTGTCTCTGTGTTCAGCAGCTTGGCAAAGAAATAGTGAGGAAATAACTAACCTGTTTACAAATTGTTGGGTTCTTTGTGCTTGGTTTTGCTGCATTTTTGTTTTTAGAAGACTTACTGGTTACCATTACTTACACGTATTTTTTTTTTAGGAATAAAATGACAGAAACTTTGTAATATTTGCATATATCTCAAACAGCAATCAATTCTCAACAATTCTTGCCTTTATTTTGCTAACACAGGTTGCATATGCTGTGTGAGTTGGAACACAGTATTGGGCCAATGTTTCAGCAACCAGATGGTGACCACAGTAGAGATTCCCTGAACTGGTGTGCTCGTATTGAAATGACCCAAAACTCTTACAGAGCTAAAGAACCCATTTTAGCACTGAGAAGGGCTTTGCTTAGTCTCAGTAAAAGGTGAGAACACTACTGTTTATGATGTATTCTCAATGGTACTCTGGGTTTCCTTATATGTGTTAGAAGAGAGAAGATAAAACTCTGGAAATTTGTTTTAGACAAAAGTAATCCTCTCCAATATTATGTACCTTCAAAATAAGGAGGAAAAGTGGTGTCTATAAGAAAGGTAAGCAAGAAATGGGGAAAGAGTGTATTAGTTTCTTGGCCTACATGGAAAAAAAGGAGAAGCAAATAAAGTAACTTTAAATTATCATTATGTAGTATAGAGCTTATTGAGAAATTCAGTTTCTGTTTCAACACATTGTGATGTTTACTTTGTATTTTAAAGCAGCATTCATGACTGAAATGTTTCACTCTCTGCAAAACTGTCTCTGCAGCCAGGATTACAGTGAGCTTGTTGGTCAGTGTTGGCTCCAGAGTGCCAGAGTGGCAAGAAAAGCTGGTCATCACCAGACTGCATATAATGCTCTTCTGAATGCTGGGGAATCTACTCTCTCTGAACTTTATATAGAAAGAGCAAAGTGGCTCTGGTCCAAGGTAAGGAAAATAAAAATGGAATTTATTTTTCACATGAAAGGAAATAATATTTTTAGTGTTCTTCAAGAAAAACAGACACACAATCAGCATAGGTAAAGCAAGATATGTCTGCTGGGACTATCAGCACATTGTGTTTGCAGCTGAGCCACAGGAAGTTTTTACCTCCAGCCTTTTTCTGTATCCATTGACTTTCCTGGAAGCCATGTGTGAAACTGCTGGATTACCTGCCTTTGTCAGAGCAGCCCAGGCACATTTAAATTAGCTTAATAGTAGTCCTCTCCTTAATTTGTTTTCTTTTAACTAATAGAGATAGGCAGCAAGCATGAGAGCAAGTATTGTGGTACACCTAAAGGCACAACAATGCTGAGATAACAAGGGAATACAAGAAGCATTTCAAGCCAGTAATATTCAGTTACCACAGCCAGAACAGCCTAGAGCACAGCTGGGGACACAGCTCTGCCTCAATAACCACTAAAGGTGGAAATTTTGCATCTCTCTCATTTAAAGCGTGTAAAATGTTTTCATCTTTCCCTTAGGGTGAGGTTCATGAAGCACTCATTGTTCTCCAGAAGGGGGTTGAGTTATGTTTCCCTGAAAATAAAGCACCCTGCAATAGCAAAAATCAGCTCATCCACGGCCGGGCAATGCTGCTGGTGGGCAGGTTTATGGAGGAGACTGCCAACTTTGAAAGCAACGCAGTTATGAAGAAGTACAAGGTAATTTGGATGTGTTAACAAGACAGTAGTTTTGAATCCCTTAAGTAACCTGTCATTATGCTCCTGATGATGTCAGCCGAGTATAGCAACAATGGGATTAAATGAGGTATCAAGGTGTAGGAGGGAAGTAGTTGTTCTGGTAAAGGTGTAACTATCTTAATGAGCTTTAATGTGAGATGTCAGTACAGGAAGGCTACAGTTTTCATCAGGGAGAGCTGCAAATGCCTAATATAATTTAAAATAAAACACAAATTACAGGAGCCTGGCCTTTTTCTCATGCTTGCCCAAATCAGAATTCCTCACTAACATGTGGACTACTCCAAATACACAGAGTTGTTAGCATTAATTAATATTGCCTACTAAACCAGTAGGAGATGCAGATCTCTGTGCTTCCTTAAAAGCATGTCTCCTACCCAAGTTTTGGCATTTGATTCTGTTAATAGCTGCTGCTGTCTTACTAAGTAACACACTTCTGTAACAGTCATTTAGAGAAAAACCTAGCTATTGTATCAAATCAAATGAAGGCTGCAGTAATGGAAATGAACAAAGTTTCATTGGATTCTATGAAAATACTAACACTCTAAACTCTCTGCTGTCCAAGTATTGACACTGGAAACAAGCCAGTGTTATTAAAGAATGGATGCGCCACTCGCCAAGTTATTTCTTTTCTAATATATGTCACACAGTTTTTTCGTTTTCTTTTAAACATCGCAGTTTAGAAAGAAAAAAGAAATGTGCAGAATGTAGAATCACAGATTGATTTAGGTCAGAAAGATCATCAAGTCCAACTGTTAACATCTTGCTGTTGCATTTTTCAAAAAGCTAAAAGAAACTCAGTATTGAGTTTATTAGGATCAGGAACTGGATTATTATCTTTTTAATGGAAGTATAATATTTACTAGTTGAGGAATCCTATATTATCCTGTCTTGAATTATCGTACTGTCTCCAAATCCAAAAGGTATTTTAAAAACAGACTTCTAGTTTGTAAGGGCATGTATCTTGGGGAAAAATTACAATTTTTGGAGTTACAGTCAACAATGAATACTTTTTTGCATGTACTTTGCACAACATAACTAATACGAGATTCTTGTTTCTTGAGAATAATTTTATTTTTTATTTTTCATTTGGCATCCACTTGAAAGTAATTATCTTATTCTGATGCTGTTGCAGGATGTTACGATTTTCTTGCCAGAATGGGAAGATGGACATTTTTATCTTGCAAAATACTACGATAAATTAATGCCGATGGTAACTGACAACAAGATGGAAAAGCAAGGAGATCTCATTAGATACATAGTTCATCACTTTGGGAGGTTAGAGGGGAACTTGGCTTAGTTTCTGTAGAAGGATGACTCTTTTACTGGGGAAAAAGCATTTTATAGGAATATATTGTCTTTCACCAACTCAGAGTGACTCAAGTTTTCATGCAGTATTGTAAAACAAAATGCTGCCTGCTTCCTTTTTGTTTTCATACCTAATTAATTTACTCCTGACTGAGCAATTGTCTTTCTTGTGTCAGTTACTTATTTCATCTGGAGTTTTGATTAATAAACCCCAAACCTTTGTATTTTTGTAATTTTGGTTGTTGCAGATGCATTAAAATGCTGACATAAACTTCTAAAGTTCAGAATGGAATA
Organism: Sclerurus mexicanus; assembly: GCA_013396755.1. Taxonomy (NCBI): domain Eukaryota; kingdom Metazoa; phylum Chordata; class Aves; order Passeriformes; family Furnariidae; genus Sclerurus; species Sclerurus mexicanus. The sequence continues at coordinate 851,974 of VWZF01000181.1, read as the reverse complement.
TGAACCAATTGAGGATGTAAAATTTGTATTGCTTCCAATATATATCACTGATATACTTTGATTTAAACATGTAATCACAGGTCTCTCCAGTATGGAAACCAGTTCATCTATCAGTCAATGCCAAGAATGCTGTCTTTATGGCTGGACTTTGGAGCAAAAGCATATGAATGTGATAAAGGTAGAACTTTCTTTCCCAACACGTAGTTCCTGTATATATTCATTCTTTTGAATATATGATTGAAAGAGCAGTGAAGTACGTTTACAGTTCTTTGTTTAGACTCATTGCTTGAGATTATATGGAAGCAAGAAAGTACTACTGTTCTTTTAAATTACAGGATGTTACTTTGCAGGACAGTATTAATTATTTTAATTAAATCCTCCAGAACTTTAAAAAAATATATATATAATAAGATAGCATTGTCCTTGGAAACCAAAGTCAATAAATAGATTTAGGGAAAATCCTTGCATGTCACTGGTCACCTGTTCTAAGGTGCCTCATGAGTGTTGAGAGGTGGATTTGTATACGCTGCTACAGTAAAGTGTTCGGCTTTGGGTCTTTTTTCCAATTTGTTTTGCTTCGGTCATTGAAGGAATTTTACTGAAATTTTCCCCTTGTTTTACTGAAATGAGTCGGGGGGGAAATCCTGTTGGCTGGCAACAGGAAAGTACATGGAACTAACACCAGAGATGAATCTGGGGTGTGAGATTTGTGTACAAATGCAAATGGCAGACACTGCCTGCAGGTCTGCATTGAAGCAGACAGCTGTGGCTCCTGGATCTCAGCCTCGTTCTACACACTTGGATCAATTGTGTTTGGCTACAGGCACATCAAATTGTGTTCTCTGGGATGGTTGATGTGAAACTCATGCTGGATCCTCAGGGGTAGAGATGGGAAGAGATGTGCTAATTTCACCCCATGTAAAGGCTTCATTTCATCTCCACTAAAGAACTTCAGTTTACTTTTATCAGGCAAATACATGGAGTGTTTTTGGTTCATTCTACACTATTGCATCATTTTATAGGAGTAATTTTAAGAGTGTAATGACAGCTTTTCTGTTACTGCCTATTCCATGTTCTGTGCTTGGGAATTTCCTGTTATTCTGGTTAGTTAAATAGCATATGTAATTAAGTCACTGTATGCTGTGTTAGAAAGAACTTTACCGCCTTGCTTTAAATGACTTTACATTTCCAATGGGCCAAACATGGACCATAGTCTTGTCCTTTTATTTTGCAGCCAGTCGTTCAGAACGTGTTCAAATGAAGAATGATCTGGCTAAAATCAATAAGGTGATCACAGAGCACACGAACCACCTGGCCCCTTACCAGTTCCTCACAGCTTTTTCCCAGCTCATCTCCCGGATCTGCCATTCTCACGATGAAGTCTTTGCAGTTCTCATGGTGATTGTTGCTAAAGTGTTTTTAGCCTATCCACAGCAAGCCATGTGGATGATGACTGCTGTGTCCAAGGTACTTGATATGTATAGCTGCACCTTTATGAAAACAAAAATGTTTTCATCAGAGAGAAATGTAAATATAACCTGTTTTACTCTAAGGTGGTAAGAAGGAATTGAGAGTTTCAGTTGCTGTGATAAGTGTTGTGGAAGAGGATATTGATGCCATCTCTGCAAAGTATTTTATTGCAGTCTGAATTCAGATATTACAGTTTAAATGTTCCAAATTAGAATGCTGTTAGGCATCTGAACTCCTATCATGTATTAGGAAAGCAAAGCTGATGAATTGTGTAATTATGGGGAACAGACTTTGTTGCATTTAATAATTGTGTAATAGTAATTTCAGTTTTATAATCAAATAATCGACTCTGTTCCTTGATTAAGATGGATGCACTACTTAATCCAAATAGTTACCTGGTAGTAAGGTCATTCCAAAGCAAACTGGAAAGCATGGTGCATACTATTTCCTTAAGGCTGGGGAAATAACATTCAGGATACACTGGCATATTCTTGAATATTGGCCTTTATGTTGTGGAACTCCCAAGAATGTTTTCAGAAGGAATAACCGCCCCCCCAACATACACCAACCATACCACTTTAGTGTGTCAATAGGAGCGCTTCCTTCTCCAGATATTAAATATGACAACCAATAAGTAGAGGAAAGAATATTAGTTACTGGGGGAGGGGGAGATTCTTCAATTCATTTGACTGTTTAATAAATTTTAACTTTCCTCTTTTTCAGTCCTCTTACCCTATGCGTGTCAACAGATGCAAGGAAATTCTAAACAGAGCAATTCACATGAAGGAATCTTTAGGGAAATTTATTGGAGATGCAACCCGCCTTACAGACAAGCTGTTAGAACTCTGCAACAAGCCGGTACTTACAAAAATAACAAATTAGTGCATGGAATGGGAGCGGGCAAAAAGCAAAAGCTTCTTCTGATTACTTTCATTTGCAAATTCATAACATTACTGCAATTTAGCAGAAGCAACACTGAATTGTGGATGATTTTTTTTAACTTAATAAAAATGTTTTTTAAAAAAAAGGGTAGAAAATAGCTCTAAATTGAGCCCATTGTAAAATATTTCAGTACCTAATGGTGCATTTCACCGTGCATGGGCTTTACATTGTTTTGTACTTTCACATATAATTCATGCCTTTTCACAAACTTTCACAAAGTTTTACTGTAAAAATAGGTTGATTGTTCTCTTATGAACAAATTAACTTAATAATAAAGGTAAAACTAAATTCATTATTCTGTACTTACATTTAAAATGAAAAATACGTCTGCCATAATGGCCGGGTATATTTACTTTTTGATTATTTAATATGGAATGTAAGTTGCCATTTTTGTTATTACCATAAGCATTTATTATTTTGTTCTGTTTATCAGTTAATGGGTAATAGTATTCTTTTACGTGTCTGTTAATTTAAAATGCTATTAACTTTTATCAATACTTTTTTCAAGGTTGATGGAAACAGCTCAACATTAAGCATGAACATTCATTTCAAAACACTGAAAAGATTAGTAGAAGATCACACATTTAGTGAAATTCTCATTCCCTTACAATCTGTAATGATACCAACTCTTCCTTCAATTCCTGGCACACATGCTAACCATGACCCTTTTCCTGGATGCTGGGCCTACATTGCAGGCTTTGATGACACGGTAAGGCTCTAGTTGGTACCTGGTTTTTAACTTCATGTTAAACAAATGTAGCTGCAAATATATCTTAGTTCTCTGGAAAGGGTGGAGTAGGAGATTTCATCATTGCTTTTGTGGAAACTGAGTGACTTCTTCATAACAGCCTGGGACAGGGGGTCTGAGCTTAATATGCTGCAGCACCATGGATGTGCTGACATGATTGGTTGCAGTGGTTTATTGCAATTGCACACCTTGGTTTGTATAATCTGATACAGATGTTAATTACGAACTTCATTTTCCTCTAGGTGGAAATTCTTGCCTCACTTCAAAAGCCAAAAAAGATTACCTTGAAAGGTTCAGATGGGAAATCTTACATTATGATGTGTAAGCCAAAAGATGATCTAAGAAAAGACTGTCGGCTCATGGAATTCAACTCCCTTATTAATAAGGTTTGATGAGTGAGACAATCAGATGCATTATACATATTGACCAGGACAGAACACTGAACCACCTAAGAAAAAGGCCAACTTACCTTGATTTAAAGCTCACTGGAAGAAAAGTAAACTGGTGTAAAAATACTTGATTTCAGCAGAAATCAGTAGCAATTGATAATGTATAACTGCTTATGGATTTGTGAAAGCAATAACCAAATATAACAGTTGCTTATTCCAGGAAAAATAGGAAAAGTTATTTACAGTACATAAATGCGTGCAAACTTTCTGCTGTCACACTTAATATGTCTTGTTTAGTATTTGCTAATGTATTTTATAAAAAATAGGTAAATTAATCTTATCATACTAGAAGTGTTGCCATGCTTCGTATTTTGGTTATGTTTTGCTTCTCAGCAATAAGATTATGGCTAAGGTACCATGTTTTCTGTGAGGTTAAAGCAAACAACATCTTTGAAACACTAATAGACTTATTTCAAATACTGCTTTTAAGGATTTTAAACCATGTACAGGTTAGGCAGTTTGACTGTTTTATAGCAAAACCCTCTTTTTGTTAATGTACTGAGGAGAACAGATGTGCATTTTGCTTGTGTTTGACCTACTGCAGACTGTGAAGCTTAGAATTTTAAATTCTAGATAGTGTGATTGAAAAATAGATACAGGTAGAATGGTCCATGCTATTGATCCATTTTGATCCTAACTGTGTTACCTGTTAATCTCATTTTTCTTTTGTGAATAGTGCTTAAGAAAAGATGCAGAGTCCCGTAGGCGAGAACTCCATATTCGAACCTACGCAGTGATTCCATTAAATGATGAATGTGGCATAATTGAATGGGTGAACAATACTGCTGGTCTGAGAAATATCCTGATAAAGCTTTACAAGGAGAAAGGTACAGAAAGATATTAGACTATAGTGACAGTTTTCAGCTATTTTTAAAGGCTTGTATCTTAAGTAAGTGAAACAAATGGCAAGAGTCAAGCTAAACTCTAGGAAGGTGCAGTCACATGTATTTTTAACTATCTGCAATATATTATTACTCATATGTGTATAGACTTTTAAATGGAAGAAAATTGATGCTTGCAAGGAACAAGTTCCTTACAAGAACTGATAATATAGTCATCTTAATATTTTGCTTACATCCAATGATGTAAATCATGCCAGCAGTGTGGGGATGTATGTGCAGCACAGACATACTTAATAGAACAGACTGTGGACTTTTTCTTTAGATTTGATCTGTTATTTTTCATTTCTGTTACATTTGGGTGAGATAATTTAGATAATATATAATTGAATCAAGGTTGAGAGTAAAGCGATTTTCCAGAGAAAAAATCACATTGTTTTTTTAATTTCTTGTTTAAAAAGCAAATTTCTGGTCAGTGTAGTATAATTTTGGGGAAAAATTTTGCACGTTATCTGTGTGTATGTAGATATTCTGGGAGTTTGGAACTCCAAATGTGAATGAATACAATGAATGGCCTTGTGAGGGTAGAGGTTTTTTTCTGTTTGTGTTCCCTTCCCTCTATCTATGGCTTGTTTGCCAGATCTTCTCCTTCAGTTAACATAATGATTTATTTAATTTACTTTCTAGTACCTCATAACCAACACATTCAATGCATTATTTTTCATTTGTTGTTCGTTTATTTCAACTTTATGAAGACATTTATATTCTCTAAATTACCATATTGTGATAGTAGATATAGGGCTTTATACTTGGGGATTTCTTTTGCCTAACGGAGGAAGTCTGTTGCAGGGATCTATATGACTGGAAAAGAATTGCGTCAGCATATGCTCCCAAAGTCAGCACCTGTGTCTGAAAAGCTGAAAATGTTCAAAGAAGTCCTTCTGCCTCGTCATCCTCCTCTCTTCCATGAATGGTTTCTTAGAACGTTTCCTGACCCTACTTCATGGTTAGTGACTGGGCTTGGCCTAGCTCAAGAGCATCCAATTTGTGTGTCTCCGTGAGCATTAGTGATTCTACTGAATAAAGACAGATAACCCAAGGAAGCGACTTGGACCTTCCTGACCCTTATTTCCGCAGGTACAACAGCCGGTCAGCCTACTGCCGCTCCGTTGCGGTCATGTCCATGGTGGGCTACATCCTCGGGCTGGGGGACCGGCACGGCGAAAACATCCTCTTTGACTCTCTGACTGGGGAATGTGTGCACGTGGATTTCAACTGCCTTTTCAATAAGGTGAGAAATGCCGCTTGCTGAACTTGGCTCTTTATTTTATATGTGTGTAAGCTACACACTTCTACTGCCTGGGGTTTTTTCCACTTTTTTTACTTTAACATATCCACTGTGTTCTGTCTCTCACTTCCTTTGGAATTCTGCTGCTGTGAAGAGTTTCTCTTTCTTTCTCACACAAATTCAGCACAAAAATTCCAATGGTTCTGTAAAAGTAAACAGCAGAAGTTGTGGCCAGAGTGGGTTTGGAGTTTCAGTTGAAAGATGCTTTTGATGTGGGACATGTGGCCTTTTTAATTCAGATAAGTGAGGTAGAGATATTGTTAGGTCATTTCTCCTTCTTTCTTTTTATTAAATCTTAATCGTCCTATGAAACAAATAAAAAAAAATGTTTTAAGCTAACTTGCATATTATTTAAAAAAGTTAGCATTTTACATGAGACTACAGAGCAGCAATATATTTTTAAGAACAACATTTTATACACTGAATTAGTGTGTTAAAATGTGGGAAAAGGTTATTTGGACACTGGTATCCTTTATTCACTGAATTTCCCTTAGCAGCTGAGTCGGACTGTGATCTGAGCAAACATCTCTTGTGAGGTCAGAAACTGCCAGGGACAAAGATGGGGAAAAAAACTAAACCCAGTGCAAATGTTACTCTTTATTTTAATAATGCTTAAAACATTTAGGCCATACACTTTTTTATCAATGTACAGGGAGAAACTTTTGAAGTTCCAGAAATAGTTCCTTTCCGTCTCACTCACAACATGGTTAATGGAATGGGTCCAATGGGAACAGAAGGTCTCTTCCGAAGGGCTTGTGAAGTCACCATGCGGCTCATGCGTGATCAGAGGGAGCCCCTAATGAGGTATGGCAGCTGCCTTTGCTGCAGACTCTGCAAAGCTGCCTGCAGTCTCAACACGTGAAACTGCAACTGCTGCCAGTTCCAGCAGATGCCTGTGCCGCAGCTCAGTCTCACTGTGACATGCCGTTAAAGATCCAGCACTATCTTTAGGCTCCCATCAGTGTTTGTGTTTTGAAAATGAAATGTGTGTATTTTATGCTTTCCTTTTTTTTTAATTTTTATTTTATTTAGTGTCTTAAAGACTTTTCTCCATGATCCTCTTGTGGAGTGGAGTAAACCTGTTAAAGGGAATACAAAAGCCCAGGTGAACGAAACTGGAGAAGTTGTCAATGAAAAGGTTAGTTTAAAACAAGCATAACCTAAGGTATACAAATGTCAAATGGTCATTATGGTGAAACATGAGTTGTATGTTTTCTAATTGAAACCTTAACTGTTTTTTGTTTCTTTGATTTAAAAATTTCCCTGGTTGGTTGTTCTTTATTATCTCTGTGTTCATAATTTTTATCCATAAAGTGACTTTTTTGACTGACAGAAAATGTCATTTATCTACTAAAGAGCCAAACAAATAGCCTACAATTCTCTTATTAGTGTTACTAAATCAAGGGCAACATCAGCAGAAGCACTGGATCTTGCTACCTCTCACTCTTGACAGTTGCACAATCCTCTGGATTTACAGTGATGGGAACTTCCTATGCGTATTTTTCTGCTTCTCCTGAGTGGAAGTTTATTATTGAATAAATACGTGCCTTGTTATATGTCAAGGATTACTTGATGAAAATTAGTATTTCAGATGTACTATTTCTTTATTAACTGCTGGTGTATTATTCATCCAAAATACAGCTTGCACAGCCTGTAATATTTATTATCTTTCCTCTCTCCAAATTTCTGATTTGTCCCCCGGCTTTTTTTTTTTAAGGACTATTTAATGAAAATAAATAATAGTGTAATAGGAGATAATACTTAGGGAGCACTGACAAACACAGCAAATAAGATAAGGACAAACTACAGTACTGAAGCTGTCCTACAGCAAAGAACTTAACTGAGCTATTTCAGCACAGAAAAATCTCCTGGTTTTCAAACAGTTACTAACCAGGCTGTGTATACATAACCTTTATTTTAGTTACAAGACCACCCACATAGTTGTATAAATTAACTGCTTTTTCTGGAGAGGTGCCAATGTTATGCTTGGGCATTAAAAGAAAATGTGTGAGTATAATTGGAATGAACTAGCTGCTCTAGTGGGCCTTGGAACAGCTCATTTTGAGATGCTCAGCACAACCTCTTTAATTAGACTTCTTCAATTTCAGTTGCTTATAATTTTGGCCTAAATTATCCCGGCTTAAATTTTATCCAGAATTCCAAGAACAAGGCTAGGAAAATCTTTCATTTATTTGAAAGTAATTGTATGAAATAAAGCTTTCTACATTCTCAGATACATTTGTATAGCCCTTTCAGTCTTCTCTGGTAACTTTTATCTGTAGAAATGTAAAGCAAAAGTTATAACTTGACCAATAATATATACATTTTAAGAATAGTTTTTTAAAGGTGAGAAGCCTTCATTTTCAATGTATCTGGTTATAGACATCTGGGTTTTGTATTGAATTAGGATACATTTTCAAACACATTCTAACAAATACTTTTTTTATTCTGAGAAGTGGGCGTTCATGGATAGTAGCAATATTTTTTTGTTTCTTTTTTTCCAGGCCAAAACCCATGTCCTTGATATAGAACAACGACTGCAAGGTGTCATTAAGACTAGAAACAGAATAAAAGGATTACCTTTATCTATTGAAGGGCACGTTCATTACCTTATTCAGGAAGCAAGTGATGACAACCTGCTCTGCCAGATGTATATGGGCTGGGCTCCATATATGTGAAATCTGTTCCCTTTGGAACAAAACCATTTGCAAGGGATGTAGTTGTAATATTGTTGGGAAGGTCTGACTCACTGAGACCTGGTTACTTCTGTTTATTTCTGAACAGTCTTGTGATCATCTGAAGTCTGTGTGAAATGTACAGTGGCCTTGCAAGGGTGCTGTGAATGCACTCACAGGTGCGTAAGGTGTTAGGACTTACCTTTTGTGTATATGTAGAAGGCAGTACATAAGAACAGCTTAAAAATTAGACTATGCAAGTCTCTGCAAGTGTCTTACTCTCTATATTTTTTTTCTCAGTGTTGAAAGATGCACTCTGTAAAATACTGTATATTTTTGTAAGGATTTTTTTTCTCATTCAGCTTACTTGTAGATTAAGTTTAATAAAGTTTAATACTGATATTATGTAAAGTTTTTCTTTCAAGTTCTTCTACTCATATTCAGAAGGGCTTTCTAATAATAATCAGCATTTCTTTCCAGCAGTAGACCTTGAATTTTGGTTTCCTTCAGCTTTCTTCCATGTGACCTGGCTATGTCTACGGAAGTAGCTGGGATCTTAAATCTCACCAAGACTTAACAGGTAAAGTGTTACCATGTTCTGACCCTGTTTCCTTAGCCCATGCCTGCACTGCTAAGAAGGACTGGCACAGAGCTGGGCACTGGAACCCCTGGCACTAAGGCTGGAAGGGCAGTGCAGAGGGCAGGGGGGTTGTGTGTGACATGCAGCTCCTGAGGGCTCTGGACAGCTCCTCTTCCCTCCGTGGGAAAGGTGTGGCTACAGTTTTTCAGACTTCATCTCAGAGAAAGGGGTTTAAGACAGAAAAGAGTAGACTAAATAAATGTGGTCAGAAGGCAAATACTGACTTACAGTAATGCTTACTTCTCTAGGCATCCAAGTGGTAGGGAAATGTGGTGGGGGGATAGGGACAAATTACACTCTTATCCGACAGAGGGCTATCATTAGACTTATTGTACAGTATCTTTGTTTTTGCTATTCTGAGAGACAAACAGTGCTGTTATGTTTTGATTACAGGCTCATGCTGTGGTGTGACTCAAGCTTTAGCTCCCTTCAGCTGGAGTCCAGAGGCTCTGCAGAGTAACCCCGAGTAATGGCTTTGCAGCTGCTTACAGTGGGTTTGTTTCTCCGTGAGTCCAGCGGGTGCTCTTCTGGAAGTGTTGCCACTGACCCTGAAACCTGAAGATTGCTCCGAGTGACATCTCTGGAACACACTACGGTCCCTGCCGACGGGGCGTGTGTGGGTGCCGGGGCTCTGTTGTTTTCCCCAGCCTTTATCAGCCTACCCGAAGCGCGCAGACGGGGCCGGGCCGGGAGAGGGGGGCTGTCCCCAGGGAGCGCTGTGCACGGCGGGCACGGCCGAGCGCTGCGAGCCGCCCCGGCGCCGCCGTGTCCCTGTCCCTGCCCGTGTCCGTGTCCCTGCCCGTGTCCCCG